>JAVTVY010006966.1:0-37360 GCA_036873755.1 Hanleya hanleyi
TAGCCCATCTCGACCCCAAATAACTTCATGTACTGCCCCAAAATGGCCACTTTACTTGCTACAACCAACTGCGCATGCGCAGATTAACGCGACATGCATTCAAAAACACACCATTCTGACTCTACCCCACACAAGCTTCACTTTGACACCTCACACGACCCATTCGAACCGTGAACCGTGATTAGCTCATCTCTAACCCAAACACACCCCTACATAGCACCCAAAATGCCTGTTTTCTATACTACGGCCAGACTGCGCATGCGCAGACTAATGAACACGGACGAACCATTAGTGTAGTCAAGTGCTCCTCCGCGAGAGCTTCAAAATAAGACCTCACTCGACCCCATTGGACCATGAGTGGCCCACCTAGACTCCAACATGTCCACCCCGTATGGGCCTATACACCCATAGCCATGCAGTATAGGCCTATGGACCTACCCAGGCCTCGGTGACTTTTTTCAAAAATTTCACCGATTCGCACGGGGACACTTCCTATCATGTTCTAAATGCCGAGACGAGTAAAACGAGACCCCACAACTCTACCGCAAATGTATAGAAGTACGTTTCCCAGGGGGACAAGCATTGATCCTATACCCTCAGTATGGGTCTATATGGGGCTCGGTGACTTTTTTCAAAAATTTCACCGATTCGCACGGGGACACTTCCTATCATGTTCTAAATGACGAGACGAGTAAAACGAGACCCCACAACCCTACCGCAAATGTATTGAAGTACGTTTCCCAGGGGAACAAACGTGATCCTATACCCTCAATTATGGAGGCTATATGGGGTTCGGTGACTTTTTTCCAAAAATTTCACCGATTCGCGCAGGGACACTTCCTATCATGTTCTAAATGACGAGACGAGTAAAAACGAGACCCCACAACCCTACCGCAAATGTATAGAAGTACGTTTCCCAGGGGGACAAACATTGATCCTATACCCTCAGTATGGGACTGTATGGGGTTCGGTGACTTTTTTCAAAAATTTCACCGATTCGCACGGGGACACTTCCTATCATGTTCTAAATGACGAGACTAGTAAAACGAGACCCCATAACCTATACCGCAAATGTGGGGAAGTACGTTTCCCAGGATGGTCCTATACCTCCCATACCCCATATAGGCATTTTCCCGTAATTTAGAATAAAGTCCGTATTCCGTATTTTTTCAGGAAAATTTTTACATACACCCAACCTGGAACTAGGGGGAGATAACTCTATTGATAGACAAGCCCCGTTAAGCCCGGCGACCTATATACCCCTCATACCCCATATAGGCATTTTCCCAGGTTTTTCGATAAAGTCCGTTTTCCGTTTTTTTTTCAGAAAAATTTTACATGCACCCACCCAGCCATCAAATACCCCTTCACCTAGGCTTCACGTTGATACCTCACTCGACCCCATTCGACCATTAGGGGCTCCCCTAGATGCCAAAACGTCTATTTTCATGCCCTTGGGCCACCGTGCATGCGCAGAATGACCCTAATTCAACCCCACACCCAGTCCATCAGATGCCCCTTCATGAATGCTTCACTTTGATACCTCACTCGATCCCATTGGACCGTTAGGGGCTCCCCTAGCTCCAAAAAGGCTATTTTCATGCCCTTGGGCCACCGCGCATGCGCAGAAGGCCGATATGTCAACCCCACACCCAGCCCATCAGATGCCCCTTCACGAATGCTTCACATCGATACCTCACTCGACCCCATTGGTCCATTAGGGGCTTCCCTAGCTCCAAAACGTCTATTTCCATACCCTTGGGCCTCCGCGCATGCGCAGAATGCCGATAGTTCAACCCGCGCCCAGCCCATCAGATGCCCCTTCACATATGCTTCACTTTGATACCTCACTCGACCCCATCGGTCAACTAGGGGCTCCCATAGCTCCAAAATAGCTATTTTCATACCCTTCGGCCGCCACGCATGCGCAGAAGGCCGATATGTCAACCCCACACCCAACCCATTAGATGCCCCTTCATGAATGCTTCACATTGATACCTCACTCGACCCCATCGGTCCACTAGGGGCTCCCCTAGTTCCATAAAGGCTATTTTCATACCCTTCGGCCACCGCGCATGCGCAGAAGGCCGATATGTCAACCCCACACCCAGTCCATTAGATGCCCCTTCATGAATGCTTCACTTTGATACCTCACTCGACCCCATCGGTCCACTAGGGCTCCCCTAGCTCCAAAAAGGCTATTTTCATACCCTTCGGCCGCCGCGCATGCGCAGAAGGCCGATATGTCAACCCCACACCCAGCCCATTAGATGCCCCTTCACATAAGCTTCACTTTGATACCTCACTCGACCCAATCGGACCATTTTATCTAGGGATTACTTTTTCTCCGCGGAAGCTTTTTCCCGAGACCGAATCACCGCCAAAACCACGGCCAAACCGCATCACCGCGCATGAATACATTTTTTTTTTTTTTTTTGCCGGAACTTTTTTTTTTGTCAGTCAGTGCACGGACAAAATGGCGGCTTGGTTTTAGCCGCCATTTTGAACCCACCCACTCACATACCAGGTCAATCAGTGCACGGGGTGAGTGGGTGGGTTCAAAATGGCGGACTTTCAGTGGTCGGGGGAAAATAAGGTGCCGCCATTTTGAACCCACCCACTCACTATAGGCCACGCCCCCTCATCACGCATGCGCACCTCCCCAATACCGCCCCAATACCGCCCCAAAACCTCCCATTTTTTTTCTGCGCATGCGCAGTGAAGCGCTAAACGCTTTACTTGCGGGCTACGTACTACTCTTGGGTTCTTGTCACTATTGCGGCTTCGAAAACGTTACGGACAGGAACATCCAGCAGGTTGATTTTCATAATATGATTGTGTGATCAAGACCAACAACAATATCGCACAGCTTCTTTACACCTTTATCCCACCCTGGAAACGTAGACTGTAATTGACTTTATATGAGTATCTGTTGCCAAATACAATGTGTGAACTCCTCTTTCTTGATTAGAATGCTGTGATTTATGTTTGTTGGCGTAATACTGAAACTGGAACAGGGAAATATTATTCAGTGAAATTCACACGGTATCTATACAAACTTTTCTTGAATATTTTCACAAGCGTTGGACTATAACTGGTAGGTCGAAATGCCATAATCTGTAAAAATACATGTATAATACAACAAAGTGTTACATTTCTCTTCAACCAATATTATTATTAATATTCATCGGTTTTGAAGTGCATATTTTGTTATATTCTTTCATCTAGGTGTTATTGCTTAAATTCAATGTCCAATATCTGATCCAACGTATGCCTTTTGTGTGTGTGTAACAGGCTTGTCTATAAGATCAGATATTCTACCAGAGTTAAATACATTTAAAGATGATACATTGAGAGTTGATTGTACAATTAACGAGTAAGCTGGGAGACCTCAATTGACCCCATGCTGGGTAATCTCGAATCGGGCTCAATACACTGTCGGTCGTACACCGTTTATGCGGCAGTCAAAAGACGACTGGCACCTGTGTTCAGCCAAGTGTGCAGTAATATACCGCTGCGCCATCTAGCGGCCAATTAGCAGAAATTTCAATCTATAGTTCAGTTTGAAATCAGAGCTTCAGGGCTAATTCACCAGGGCGTTGAAGCGTTAAGGTTGACGTTGGCAGGCGTTGATACAAGGTGGCGCCTAACACGACGCATTCGGACCAGGGATGTCCATCTCTACCCCAAACGCGTTCCTACACACCCTAAAATGCCCGCTTTCACTAATACTTCTACTGATGACGTCACCAATGATGTCACAGATGACGTGGACATGCCTCAAGTCGGGGTCTATACCCCGATAGCTACAAAATGACACCCCACACGACGCATTCGGGCCAAGGATGGTCCCTCTCTACCCAAAACACACCCCACGCACCCCCAAAATGATCACTTTACTTACTACACCCAACTGCGCATGCGCAGATTGACGTGACTTGCAATAAAAAGCACGCCATTCTGACTCCACGTCACAAAAGCTTCACTTTGACACATCCTACGACTCATTTGGTCCAATAGCGGTCCATTTCAACCCCAAACACACTCTCACGCACCCCCAGAATGTATGTTTTCTATACTACGACCAAATTGCGCATGTGCAGAATAACGAAAACGGACGATACATTAGTCCAGTCGGATGCTCCTCTACGAGGGCTTCAGAATAAGACCTCATACGACACCATCGGACCATTAGGGGCTCACCTAGACCCCAAAACGTCCACCTAGCACTATTTACCCACTACACAAACGCGCAGTGACATTAAAAAAAAAAATTCACCACTTAGCTTCGGGACCCGACCATCGTGGTATACGTGACGAGACGTGAAAAACAAGATCCCACAACCCATATCGCAATGTCCAGGAGTAAATTTCCCAGTATGGACCTATCCACTGAGCTAGTATGGGCCAAAATACAGACCTACCCGGTACCTGGACTTTTCCAAAAAATTCGCCGCTTATTTTCGAGACCCCTCCCATCGTGTTCTACGTGATGGGACGTGAAAAACAAGATCCCACAGCCCATATCATCGCAATGAACATATGCGAATTGCCCAGTATGGACCTATCCACTGAGCCAGTAGGCCTTTGGGTCTATCTAGACCTCCGAGAACCTTTCGAAAAATTTGATCGCTTAGCTTCGGGACCCCGCCCATCGTGTTCTACGTGGTGAGACGTGAACAACAAGATCCCACAACTCATATCGCAATGTCCAGGAGTACATTTTCCAGTATAGACCTACCCACTGAGCAAGTATGGGCCAAAATACAGACCTACCCGGTACCGGGATTTTTCGAAAAATTTCACCGCTTAGCTCCGAGACCATTCCCATCGTGTTTTACGTGGTGAGACGAAGAAAACAAGACCCCAAAACTCACAGTAAAATCAACAAACAATGACCACCCCCACACTCCATACAGTCATTTTCCCCTATAGATGCAAATGTTCGAATCGTTCTCCTATTGTTGAGGGAAAGTCCGTGTTCCGCATTTTATATTTTCGGAGACAAGTCCTCTTTTTACATGCACTCACCCAAGACTTGATCGCCCTGGACGAGCGCTCCACGTTGACACCTCACTCGACCCAATCGGTTGACTAGGGGCTCCTCTCGCTCCGAAAATGTCCCAAAGATTGGCGAAGATTGCCGGAGAATTTCCTCTGGCTCCCGCGTACATGTATTTGGGACTACATTCTGTCCACCGAGGTTTTTCCCCCGCGACCGTATCGCCGCCAGACCGCATCACCGCGGAGGAATACATGCCCCAAAGGTCACGTGACCGGAAGTCCCGGAACTATAGTGACCTTAACCTCTTGATCACGTGATCTCCCCGTGACCTCCCCAAAAATGACGAAAGGTCAAGTTGACTATATCTGTCCTATACGTACTACTTATGTCTTCACGTTGTGCACGTATAGGCGTAGCCTCTATACACAATTAGGCGCATTTCCACAGTTAGACGCAAATTTTCTACACGATTAGGCGCAGTTCCACAATTAGGCGCAAAATGATTTCCACGACTAGGCGCAGTTCCACAATTAGGAGCATATTTCTCACACGAATAAGCGCATTTCCACAATTAGGAGCAAATCTCCTACACGATTAGGCGCAGTTCCACAATTAGGAGCATTCTTTCTACACGATTAGGCGCAACGAAAAATTAGGCGCAAGATCGTTAAAATGATTAGGAGCAGTTACATGATTAGACGCAGCCTCCTTACACGATTAGGCGCATTTACACAAATAGGCGCAAATTCCGTACACGATTAGGCGCAGTTCCACAATTAAGCGCAAATTTGGTACACGATTAGGCGCAGTTCCACCGTTAACCGCAAATTTCCTACACGATTAGGCGCAACACGTTTTTAGGCGCAAGTTTGTTACACGATTTGGCGCTGACACGATTAGGCGCAAATACACGATTAGGCCCCCCACAGCCCCTTCACCATGTTCACCATGCCGTCTTTTCCCCCAGCGATTTGATCATACACAAAGTCATGAAAATGCATAATAGCTGAAAATTCCGCTGTTCGTGACAGTTTTGTGAAAAAATAGGGATCCATCATTCCTTCTCCATCTATTTGTATTTTTGCATTTCACCTTTTTATTCTGAATATATAGAGTGAAATTTTTAATGTGAATTAGTAATTTTGTTGAATATTTTTGTTTAACATAGCAACGGCATCCAGTAAATTAATAACATGTCGAGAATCAGTTTTACGTGATTCACCTGATAGTCTACATTATTAGGTCAGTTTTCATGTATCGTTGTTAAGTATTTTGCTAACTTGTTATTTGGATGCTTGTTTTATAGTCAGGTATTTTGGATCTCATTTAGACTTCATATTAAACCTGTCTCTCCATTTGGATCCGAGGTTTATGAGTATACATTCTACTTGTACACTATACATGTATATATTATAATATGTTTATTCCATCCTCCTATCAAGCCATATTTATAATATTTATTATGCCTTTCGCTGCCTATTTCACAAACTCACATTATTATTTACTTGCTTTCAGGGACCACCAGATTTTGTGACACCAGCGGTATAATCCCATGTACAACAAGTCAAGAATATACACTTAGTAGATAAGCGAATAACGCCTGATTGTAGTAATGGATTCTTACTCCAGGGTACTTGCTTGCTGTTTAACATCCAATACACCGATAAAATGTTCAACTCTTTGATACTGAGCCCAGAGTCCAGAAAGTTTCCCACACAATTCATTGTCGCGACCCCTCGGACAATAACCAAACTGGAGAAACAACGAGTCGCGTGGCACTGACCATCCCCTGGATTATTCAGCATTTCACTATTAGTTTCAGTTTCAGTTTGAGTTGACACATCTGAGCATTTTACAGAGCTCCTGAAATTTGGAAAGGACGTCTATCCAACTTTTTCTAATAATACCATTTTGTGCAGTGGTAAACATTTAAGACTGTTCAACATATATTGTACAGTTAGATGGGACATTGTATTGCTACCCTGTATCAAGGGAATGGTAATGTTATTCAATTGCATCAGTCTCTTTCTCACTCCCCGCCCTGCCTAACCACATTACATTTTTTACATCTATTTTCTACGATAAATGACCCCATATCAGACTGTCAATATCCCGATTGAATTTCAGGCTATTGTATTAAATTCTTGCGTTTTCATTTAGAAATTCCATGAGGACCTTTATATAGCAAGATAACTTTAAACTCATGCAATGTGAACAATTACGAGCGTCTAGTCATTCAATATTCAGCAGTCGTCCATTAAAGAATTTCCGCGTCCATAATCCAAAGACCTATTCCATATTCCATACAACAGCATTAGCACTAAATTAAATAAAATCAAACAACAACATCATAGTACACATAAACATGGTCTACTTTTCTGCAAAAGAGAAGCGGTCAACAGTTTTCAATGATGCCGGCAAGACATATGATGTTGCAAAAATATCAAATCCGTATCGCTGCTCAGTATTCGTAATCCATATAACTTTCGTGGTAAAGTTGTTATCGAATGATGTATATCAGTCATGTTTTGATTGTGTCTGTTCATATGAACACCTTGAGGATCTTGAAGTACATGGGTTCATACGGCCCCTAGCCCAGGGTTAAGCGGAATTAGACACAAGTTAAGAAACGTAACGCTACGCTCGTATTTTGCTAGCAGTATGCGATATGTATCGCCAAATTTGAGAAACTTCGAGTGAAGATGCTTAGTGGTATAGCCCTGCAAGTTTATGCAATAATGTTTTGTGTTTTTGATTAAAATCGTAGCAAATGCTACTATGCGAGATATATATACGGTAGGTCCCACTGGACTGCTGTCACAGCTGTCGTTGAAGTCTTGTACGGATTATGAGTCTGGTTTTAATCAGATTAAGATCGATAAGATCGATGAGATGGAATGCGTATCCGCGCCGCCTTCAAGTGTTACAACGACAGTTTAAGAGGTTACGAATTCCGACAATGAGAGAGAGAGAGAATTAAGGTTTAAAGTTGCGTTCAGAAATATTTCAGCTATATAGCGACGATCAAACAAAATTCTAAGTATTGAAGTTAATAACTCAGTACACTACTACATTAAAAACATGTAAATACATTAAAATTTATACAACAAACCGATCTTCCAGAGTAGCTGCTCGATGAGAGAACACTAACTATACATATAGTATGCCCTTCAGATTAGGTTACGCACAGTGGCCCCGTATTATTCTGACGGAGTTACTAAACTTACAGTAAGCTGTGTACACGTTGCTCCATGCAGCAGACAAGACAAATCTATCAGTCCATTTTATCATCTATTTATTTTTCTTAAAAATCACAGCTGTGCATTTAGTGTGGGACACGACATATGTTCAGAATTACCGGGACACTTAAAAAAACTTACTAGTCCGTTCATGTATTTTTCGTCTGTTACATTTTAAAGTGATCGTAAACACTCAAGTAAAGTTTCCATCAAATGGAAGACCATTGCAAACAATGTCGGACGATATTTATTGTATTTTTTACGATTTTATTACACAGAGTAAACTGCAAATAAAGCATGGTATTCTATGGTGGTCTGCTGAGATCATATCTAGGTCCGGTGACGTCACACTGCCTTAATACATATATTTCAAACTGTGTACGCACTTTCCAATGCTTGATTCAAGCTTAAGGTGTGTATACTTTGAGTTTCAATACAGACTCACTGTTCCAATGTGCATGTTTCACCAAAATCTTGGAGATGGTAACTCATACGTGTCAAGTCAATATAAATGATGCATTTAATTTCTCCGATTTTGGTGAAACATGCACATTGGAACAGTGAGTCTGTGTTGAAACTCAAGTATACACACCTTAAGCTTGATTTAAGCATTGGGAAGTGCATACACAGTTTGAAATATATGTACCAAGGCAGTGTGACGTCACCGGACCTAGATATGATTGCAACAGACCACCACAGAATACCACGCTTTATTTGCAGTTTACTCTGTGTAATAAAATCATAAAAAATTACAGTAAATATTTTCCGACATTGTTCCCAATGGTCGTTCATTTGATGGAAACTTTACTTGAGGATTTACGATCACTTTAACATATTCTAATGTGTAAGGTAACAAGATAGAGCAAGAGGTAAGAAAATATATTGACACGTTTCTATCGGTGTATACTAGCTTCAAACTAGTTTATTTCGAGGATATCAAGTGACGAATAGAATATTCATATGTAAATTAACAGGATGTATCGTAAATTAGTAGAAAGTACTACTCATTATCAGCGGTGCCCTACGCTAGCTGTCGCTGAAAAGGGCCCCGGGCGAGTATTGCCGACCCTCCCAACATGTCTAAACATTGTTGATGTAGGTCTGGATGACATAATACGAATGCGTTTATGTTTTTTTGCATTTCTTCCATCGTGAGTGTTTTTTTGTCCGTTTGTCTGTCTTCTACAGTACTTTTGCATATTCCCCGAATTTTGACCAACTGCTGAATGCTCGATACTGGATGAACAGTCATTTCATAGGAGATTATCAACCCACTCCTTCTTTTTTGTCCAAATCCTCTTTCTTCGAGATGATCTTTCAGCCGAATTTTCCTCACTTTGGTTTCAACCGTTGTTTTCCGTTACTTTGAGAAACATCTTTTAAATCTCAATCTGAACATGGTCCATAACTATCTCTTATTTTGGAGTTTGTTCTGTTAGTCGTGATATTTCCATGTTTACTTTTTCAACGCTGAGGTTCTTCTTTCGCTGTATTTTGCATTGGTTTTACCCGTTCTCGGATTTCCGAGAAATTTCCGCGGAATGAAGGATAATTCCTCTTTAATACAATTTTTCTAAACTCGCTGGATACCTTCACATTGGATCATGTTGTACATTGTTAGTACACAAATCTCAGCTCAGCTGATTATTAACTCTATAAAACAAATTTGAGTTCAGCAGCATTTTGGAACCCACCGAATTAACCATAAGATCTATCATTGCCGATCCGTTCTGTCCTACACGCAGGTTAAGTGGATCGATACACATACCATTGAAACCATAAATTTAATTCGTACCCTCATACCTAAGAGATAACATCGATTTTCTAAATCATGTTTCTCCAAAAATTATCAAGGAAGAAATATTTTACACGTAAGATGTAATACATTTATACGATCCTGTTTTTTTTCAATTGATTTCATTGACGCTTCCAACATTCTAAACATTACTCTCTTTGCTGATGACACACGTACCGTAACATTCACACAGACTCTGATTTGGTGGTGAAAACTCCCAGAAGAGCTTAGCAACGTCAAAGATTGGTTTTCGTGCAATAACCACTTGCTTAATATTCAAAAAATTAAATATACGGTCATAATTAAACGCAATATATAAATGTGGTGGGAAAAGATGATGGAGTTCTGACAAGATGTCATATGACCCCCTGGCCAGTATTCGGAATGTATATATAAAAACATCACAAGAAGTCAACATTATCTCTGCGATGATTTGTTTCTCCACCACGCTTTTTTAGTTGTTCATGTGAGCAGCGAAACGGACCACAGCTCGACATATCCCTAAACTCTCACTCTCTGAAATCTAATTTTACTTTCAAATTCCTAGGAATATACTTGAACGATAAGCTCAACTGGCAACCACATAAGGCTACTGAAGGTCAAAACGATCTAGAGATATTGGTGTTATAAATGTCAAACACTGTCATAACAGGACGAAACTGACTATATTATACTTTTATCGCCTTTAATCTTATGTTCGATTGTTGTTGTTTGTGTCTACGATATACTTTTCTTGAAGATGTCATACTTGTCAGTTATATTGTAATTTTTCCAGAGTCACGACCGTACCGGTCATATGTCACTGTCATCACATATCATTATCTTTATTCGTTAAATATTAGATGATAATATTCTTCCCAAATTGATAGGATTTTTATATTGATATTCATGGGTTCTAACAAACATGCTAGCGTTTTATTCCCGACAGTTGTAACTATGGGTCTCACAGGGACTGGGAGCTTTTTTGTATCGACTAGAAAATTACCCGATCAAAACGAAGATAGTTTTCCAAAGAAATTCCTCTTGTCCGGGATAGATATGAAAAAAAAAGTAATAATTTGATTTTTGTAATTCTGTAGGCTTGTTGATGGGTACAAATTTTTCCGTCACATCCGCCACTCCAGTTTTAGGATATACAGAGAATCAACTATATAGTAACGTTGTAATAAAGTTTGATAACCATATACGGGAAAATGGAAGACGTGTTCAAGCTATTTTTGGATGACTGATTTTTGTTATGAAATACCAAGGATGACGAATTGGAGGACTTCACAAATGTATCAACAATATCGACCCAAACATTCAGTTTACCATAAAAAGCAGCAGAAACGAGATTTCCTTTTAGGCATCTTACAGAAACACGAAAACAAAGGAATTGTTAGAGTAACAATCTCGACCTACACAACAGAGATTTTCTTTTAGTCATCCTATTGAAACAATAAAATCTTTCCAGGTATTGATACAGAACAGTACCTATCGTAAAATCCTGCCACCCAAGAAGTACAAATATTAAGTTCGATTTAATCTTGATAGACGGATATGCACTATTGTCAAAAAAAGCAACAAAAAAAAGAAATTATCTCAAAGGCATAATAGCGAAAACCTTTCCACAGATATAAATGATTTAAGGAAGAAAATTGTGACCTTCATCAACACCTTCAAACAATGCAATGTCTTCCCAGTCATTGCCAGTAACACGAAGAGATTAGATTCAAATGAACGACAACGGTAGGCTTTTCGACGTAATAAATTATTTAATGGGAAACGCCAAGCCCCAAAATAAAAATAAAAATGCTAACCAAAGCACCGTTCAAACCCGTTGTACGACGTCTAAATTTGGCGAAATCGGTACTAATTCTGCTAGAATATTATGGGCGACAAATCCTTCTATTTGCGCACAACAAATATCAATGTTGAGCTATGAAACAACATAGACTGTAACTCCCATGTCATTATCTTTGCTTCTACATGAGCTCGTTGCAAGACAATCTATATAGGATAAAGGGTTCTAACTTCGCAGCAGCACCAGAGAACATCGGAAACAAATAAATACACCTGTACTTCAAAATCTCCAAGTAACTACACATGCATGGAATGTGCCAGCCATCATGTTAAGTTCAAAATAGTCCCTTATTAAAAGCTAGATACTAAATATTCTTTTCGGTGAACAGAGATGGAGCAATTTTGATAGGTGATCTAATAGGTCATTCTGGTGATAGAATATTTACCCTTCCTGGCCTGGGGGGGGGGGGGGCGAAATGGCCCCTGAGAGAGCTGAAACTCCGTGACTTTATAGTATATCAGATTGGGGTCATTTCGAGCCTATTTGCATGATCCCCGAGGAAAGGATCATGGGTAAATTCAAGATGGCGGCCATGTGGGGTCCCAGAAAAGTGATGTTTTTGTCATATTTCTTCAAAATTTCGGCTTTTCTGCGATGAAAAGTGGGTAAAAACTATTTTATTTCACATCACATTAATATTTACTAATTTATCATGCTGTTTTTGCGAAGAAATTGCATAAATAAAAAATCGGAAAATCCGACCGAAAAATCGACCAAAAATGCCGTTTTTTGAAAATGACGTCACTGTAACGTCATCAAAGCGCCCATCTTGGATTTTTTCTGGTAGAGCTTGACCCAAGGGTATAGTGTGGTAAGTTTCAGCCCCCTAGCTCAAGGGGTAAGAAAATTAATTAGGGGGGGGGGGGCATTTCGACCCCCTCAGGCCAGGACAGGTCCCAAAATGCCCAGACCAGATAGGGTTAATGTGCTAAACGTACATTTATCATATCTTTTTAATAATAGCATGGGAGAAATGTGTGACAAGTGGGTTCCATACTGAATTGTGGTGAATTTTAACCTCTTAATCAACAGAGAAAATCTTTACATTGTAAGAATAAAATCTTCGTCTGTTAACATGCATGTAAGTAGTAGTGAGCAAGCAAAAAAGGTCATATTGACTTCTTTGCACTTAAACTTGAGGCGTTGGCGCTGGAGATTGGAAAGTGACCTCTGCCAGAGTTTGGCCGCCATCTTGAATTTGGTAAAAAAAACGCTACCAATGTGGCAGGGGCTTACTCTTGAACTTTGATACAAGGTCACGTGACCTTTGTATTCCTCCGCGGTGATGCGGGCATGTCTGGCGGTGATACGGTCACGGGAAAAAGCTTTCGCGGAGAAAAAGTAGTCCCCAGACTTCAAATACGCTGCATGGTCCGATTGGGTCGAGTGAGGTATCAAAGCGAAGCATTCGTGAAGCGGCATCGGATGGGCTGGGTGTGGGGTTGAAATATCGTCATTCTGCGCATGCGCGGTGGACAAAGGGTATGGAAATAGACGTTTTGGGGTCTAGGTGGACCACTAATGGTCCAATGGACTCGTATGAGGTATCAATGTGAAGCCTATGTGAGGGGGCATCTGACTGGACTACTGGAACGAGCGTTGTCACCATTCTGCGCATGCGCAGACAGGGAATTGTGGGAAAAGGGTATGGAAATAGACGTTTTGGGATCTAGGGGAGCCCCTAATGGGCCGATGGAGTCGTATGAGGTATCAATGTGAAGCCTATGCGAGGGGGCATCTGACTGGGCTAGTGGCTCGGGCGTTGTCATCATTCTGTGCATGCGCAGACAGGGAATTGTGGGAAAAGGGTATGCAAATAGACGTTTTGGGATCTACGGGAGCCCATAATGTGCCGATGGAGTTGTATAAGGTATCAATGTGAAGCCTATGTGAGGGGGCATCCGCCTGGACTAGTGTCTCGGCCGTTGTCAACATTCTGCGCATGCGCAGACAGGGAATTATGGGAAAAGGATATGGAAATAAACGTTTTGGGGTCTGGGTGGGCCACTAGTGGTCCTATGGAGTCGTATGAGTATCAATGTGAAGCCTATGTGAGGGGCATCCTCCTGGACTAGTGACTCGGCCGTTGTCAACATTCTGCGATGGAAATAGACATTTTGCGGTCGAGGTGGGCCCCTAATCGTCCGATGGGATCGAGTGAGATATCGTTGTAAAGGATACGTGAGGGGGCATCCGCCTGGACTAGTATGACGTGAAACTGACGTCATTCTGCGCATGCACAGTAGACAAAATGTATGGAAATAGACGTTTTGGGGTCTAGGTGAACCACTAATGGTCCAATGGAGTTGAGTGAGGTATCAATGTAAAGCAGTCATGAGGCAGCATCCGCCTGGACTAGTGTGTCGTCCGTGTTTTACATTCTGCGCATGCGCAGACAGGGAATTGTGGGAAAAGGGTATGGAAATAGACGTTTTGGGGTCGAGGTGAGCCTCTAATGAACCGATGGAGTCTGATGAGGTATCGTTGTGAAGCATTCGTGAAGCAGCATCCGCCTGGACAAGTGTGTCGTTCGTGTTCAACAGTCTCCGCATGCGCAGACAGGGAATTGTGGGAAAAGTGCATTGGAAGGAACGTTTTGGGGTCTAGGTGGGCCACTAGGTGGGTCTGATTGAGTCGAATGAGGTATCAATGTGATGCATCCGTGAGGGCGCATCCGCCTCGGTGGATGGGTGTTAGGATGGGCATTTTGGGGATGTGAAGGAAGGTGTTTTGGGGTAGAAATGGACCATCCTTGGTCCGAATGTGTCGTGTGAAATGGCATCTTGTAGCAATTACAAGCGTCTAGTCCGTCATTCACAATTCAGCCGTCGTCCATTAGAGAATATCCGCGTCCATAATCCAACGCCCGCCAACGCCAAGCTCAAAGCTTCAACGCCCTGGTGAATTAGCCCAAAAGCTCTGATTTTCATGAAATTGTCACTAATTCATTGTATATGCAGTGACGCCCGTGAACGCCCGCCTTAACGCCCTAGAATAACGCCTTGACGCCATGATATAGACAGATGAGAGAAAAACAACAACAACAACAAGGATGAGAGAACAACAACAACAAGTTTTCATATAGTTTATTCTCCCCAATGTTACATCATACCCACGCTGGGGGAGCAGCGTTGGGTAGGTTTACAATTCGAGAAGACTCTTGTCCAATCAGAGACCGCCATTTGGTCCTGTCATATTCGTTCTTGCCCGTTAGATGTATTCTCGGCTGCACTTGTCCAATCAGAAGCCGTCCTTAAGAAAGTCCCATCTTCGGCCCTGTTCGCTCTCATCCGTTTGTTCTAATCGTCGTCGGTCAGGCCTGGATATTCATCGGGCAGCATATCCTGAAACAGTTGTTTGCGCATTCTAATCGCATTTTCCAGGGCCTCGGTGGGTGGTAACCCCATATCCTCTTCCAAGTGACGCTTGGTCTTCATGATGGACCTGTGCGTGGGGTCGCCTTTCATTTCAAGCGGTAGTAAGGTATACTGTTCATAGATCGCCATGGCTGTTTTCCTGATGCGGGGCCGCATTTCGGTGTACGCCTGTTGTATGTTATCCTGTCCAGCGTCCTCGATCGCTTCAGCGTGAGTATTGATAGCTGCTGTCACAATACGATCTCAGAAGGTAGGTTCTGTCTCACTTTCCTGGGATGTAGGCTGACTATCTGAGGTCAAGCTCTCCATATCAGTAGATAGACTTTCAGCAATCTTGGATTCGGTATCAGTCGATACACTCTCATCGATCTTTGTATCAGCATCCGATTCGGCGTCTTCAATCCCATGTATATTTTTCTGGTGTCGCATCATATCGTAATGTCTGGTGAACGTGCGTTCACACTCAGAACAAGTATAAGCCATGTTGATGGATGAACGTCGACTGTGCGTGTTTTGGGAATACGCCCGCCAACGCCCACTGTTACGCCTTAACGTCCTATATGTACGCCTTAACGCTCGTCTCAACGCTTTAACACACTTTCTTAACGCTTTAACGTCGTTTAATGATGCGTTCGAACAAATGTTGCTTTTGTGCTATTGCTCTGACATACGCCGCTTTTCAGTTCATGCCCGAGGTTTTCAACATCGACGCTGTTCTTTCGATTTCCATATGGACTGGGTCCTTGTCCAACAATTTCATATGGGTCACGAGGTCGACATACTGCTGACGTAAAGCCCGTCGTAGTCTTGGTGCCAATCTGTTATGGACTAAAATTGCGGCTTCTTTATTCGAATATCCTTTGTGTTGAAACTTGTTTTCTGTGGCCCTCAGCGTCTCGGCCAACTCGGCGTCCATACTTTCTTTGAACAAATCCTTCCATAACCTCGAGTTCACATTATGTTCATTCCCTTGTACGGGTTCGGGTTGGTCCTTCACGGTTGGGTGATATTTCGGGACTGATGGTATGAAGCGGACTCGCTGTATGGGTGTGGGTTGCTGCTGCTGGTCTGCCAGGAGTGGACTCGGCGGATGGTGTAGGGGTATATGACGTTGCGGTGATTTCTCGCCGGGTAACAGGTGGGTCGTCAGCCGACGATCTTCGGGGGTATGGGCTTTTAAATCTACGAACAGGTAGCCGTACGGACGACTTGTCGCCCCTTGAAACGCCTGCATGAAATGGTCGATGTTCTGAGGATAAATTCGACTACCAAACACACGGATTTGTGCTCTGTCAATGGGATTGGAGAACAACACAAAGTATTGGCAGTTCAAGGCAATATCTCTGGACGCCTTCCCTTGAGGAAAGATATTCTGGGTCAAATAGATGACGGACAGATTCCGATGATGGAATCCTTTAGTAAACAAGTCGGCGACGTGTGAATTGGCCTTGGCCGCACTCATCAGATCATCTAGCACTACCACGTTGGTCTGCTCGGGGTCAAAGTAATACGGTTCGTTTATGTCGTGGGGAATCCCTGGAACGAAGCTCACATTCTGTAACCTTGTAGTTTCGTAGGCGGGCTGCCATTGACTATAACACCAAACAACACGTGTCGGAGCTGGAGTTGCCACACCTGCCTCTAAGAACTTCATCACCCAGGACGTCTTTCCACATGCCGTAGGGTCGCTCACCGTCATCGTATAGGGATGCTCTACTGCTCTTGTTGGACCTATAGCGGGACTCGGCTGTGTCTCTTGATTGTGTTTGCGTTGAATGTGCCTGAGCATACTATCGCGACGAGAGAAGGTTCTCTGACAGAACGTACACGTACACGACATGTTCATCAGTCGACCAATACATATGGACTGATGGGGGACACATGTTCATTCCTATATTTACAGACACTACCACCACCACCACCACACACCACCACCAACACCACCAACACCACCACCACACATCACCACACACCACCAAAATTACCGTTACAGGCCGGATAAAGCGCCATATTTTGCATGATGCTTCCTTAATGGCTACTGATAATTTTCAGCCTAGGAGCCCTCTTGACTTTCCTATAGAATTCACGTGAAACACAAAAATCCAAGATGGCCGCCACAGATGATAAAATATCGATTTTCTTGCTCTCTGTGTCTTAGGAAGGCAAAATTGCTATCAAATTATGGCTTACTGAGGTGTTTGAATCCGATTTGTTACAAATATACACATTACCTATAGCTAATTATTACCAGCAACTGAACCCTACTCAGAATCGGGGTATTTTGAGTCTATTAATTGCATTCTTGGGAAGATGGGGGGAGGGGTGTTCGCTACCTATCTATTTTCGTTACTCCCCAGGCTAGAGGACTGAAACTTTCTATAGTATATACTTTGGCCAACGTTTACCATAAAATGCTTCCAAAAAAATCAAGATGACCATCATGATGACATCACGGTGACGTCATCTGGTTAGAAGACATTTTTCCGCCGATGTTTTTTTCAACGATTTTTCTCTTAAAATACCAGTGCGATGGAGAATGATTATTTAGGCTAAATACATTAGTTTTATGCACTTGTGGGCAAAAAATGTAATAAATAATGGACGGAAAACAATGACAAAATTTCTGAGGGCACCTCATTGCAACCATTTTGAATTTAGCCATGATCTTTACACTCAGATGTAGATGACCGACCAAGGACGCCAAATGTAACTTTTGGTTTGTTAAAATGGGTACCCATGCTAAACTAGTTCTTTGTGCGGTAGGGTTCAGGGTGGAAGGGAATAATATACTATGGGATATTATATTGAGCTAATTTTTAGCCCATTTCCATAATTCTAGTGATTAACCATCATGCGTAATTCAAAATTGCGATCATGTGGGGTTACCCGTCGGTCACGCCTCTACAGTTTGTTCATATAATATGCATTATTCTCTGATCATTGTGAAATTTGTTAACATCAGTGGATCTCACATCAAAGTCTAACTCCTTACACCTATTTAGAATATGTTTGCATAATTTTCAGCTCAAAATATGATGGTTTAATTCAAAATAGCGAACCTGGGGTTTTCTGAAAATCACGCTTTTTCATGTTGCTCGAGTAGTTCAAAGCATTATTCTTAGCTCACTGGACAAATTTATCAAAACCGAGGGTTCTCTATGCATAGCCTGAAATCTTCTGTCCGTTTTGAATCTATTTACATATCCCTATGATCCATATTTGATGGTGAAATTCAGAATGGCGGTCATATGGGGTCATCTGAAAATCAAACGTTTCATGTTGCTCGTATAGTTCAAGCCATTATTCCTAGCTCATTGTCCAAATTATCGAAACCGAGAGATCTCTGACCATAGTGGAATATCTTGCACCCATTTCGAATCTATTTACATATATCTAAGATTAAGAATTGATGGTCAAATTCAAAATGATGGCCATATAGGGTCATCTGAAATCATTCGTTTTCATGTTGCGCGTATAGTTCAGTGCAATATTCTTAGCTCATTTTTCAAATGTATCAGAACCGAGAGATCTCGGAACATGACCTGACATCTTACGCCCATATTAAATCTATTTACATATGCCTGAGATTTTATGGTGAAATTCAAAATGGCGGTCATATGGTGCCATTTGAAATCATACTTTTTCATGTTGCTCATATTGATCAAGGCATTATTCTTGATCTCACATCATAGCCAAATACCTAATGTGCCCACTTTTAATCTAATTGCTTGTCTTCAGATTAAAAATGATTGTTAAATTCAAAATGGCGACTACAAGGAGCCATCCGGAAAAGCCTGACTTTTTTCATGTTACTCGTATAATGCATGGTATTATTTTCAGACAAGGTACAAACTTGTTTAAATTGAGCAGAATAACACCATAGCTTATCACATTTTATTCTATTGGCATAATCTTCAGCTGAGAATACAATTGTTAACTTCAAAATGATGACCACGTGGATTCATATGAGACTCATATTTTCATTTTGCTTGTATAATTCAAGGTATTGTGTTTACATGGAGTTGAAAGTAACAATTTCTCAAAGCCAAGTCTATTCACAATACAGATCGATCTGTCTATTTATAGACCTAGTTTGGCTCTATTCCTATAATCATCAGCTAGAAAAATAATTCAGGAATTCAAGATTGCAGACATAGGGTCATCCGAAACTCTTGCCCAATTTAGTCAATGTTACTCGTCAAATTCGAAGCGATTATTTTTAGCTGGAAGCAGATATTGCTACAACTGAGCTGTTTCGCACTATAGTTGGTCATTTCACATTTTATGGTTGAAACTTCCAATCAAATGCCCCTTTTGTACTATTCTCTCTATGCGCATGCGCAGATGGACAGCATTTCCACTAAATACCAGTCGGACTGTATGACACATCACCTCACACGACCCACTGGGACCACGGATGGTCCACCCAGACCCCAAAAGGTACATCCCACATCTGCCTATGCACCACACTTGCGCAGTCAGAATTTTTTAGCGAAATTCATCCAATAACCTCGGGACACCTCCATCGTACTCCACAGCATGAGACAGAAAAATGTCCATGGGTGGGTTCCCAATGAGCCTATTTGGCTGGACATAGAAGTATATGTTGGGGACCCGCCCTCTAGTACTGGAGATGTATCAGGTTATTTTCAACCTTTCCTATTATACTGACTCGCGACCAATTGCATAAAGTGCCAGCCTTTGGTGTCCGCATTGCTGGTTCTACTTCCACCAGGGTCATGGGGATTCCCCTTCTCCCTGGGATGTAGGTTGACTATCTGAGATCAAGCTCTCCGTATCAGTAGATATACTCTCAGCAGTCTCTGTTTCGGTATCAGTCGGTGGACTATCAGCAGTCTCGAAGTCTATTGCTATGTATGGGGATTTTCCTTCTCTCGCTGGCTAGAGAGGCTATAACATATATGGCTAGAACATTGACGTGGCAAGATAGGATTGACCTCTAAGGTCAATTACCCTCCGGACATTCCCGGAGATGACCGAACATTCCCAAAGATTCCCAGTAATTCAAGCGGATCGACTGCTCCATTAATATTGACGTGACTGGGAAGCCAATTCACATTGACTGGGGACTTATCAACCGGTGCCGGAAGTGACTGCGTCACCACCGGAAGTGATCTTTGATCCGGACGTGACCTCGGAACGGAAGTGACATTTGACCCGGAAGTGACCTTTGATCCGCAAATGACAACAGCTTCGGCCACATGAGGTCATCAGCCACAGCCTTAGTGCGCGGGAATTTCACCTTTATATACTACTCCTATATCTCGAAATTCCTCCTCTAGCGGTAAAAAGTAAATGCAATTATGGTAGTGTATTGGAAGCATTGCTATGCATACCCAACACCAGGTTAAATGGCCCCAGAACGTTTACTTTGGAACTATGGGGCCTTGTCGTGTCTCCTATAATCCAAGATTTTATCATATATGTCGTCCATCTTGGATTTTGGAAATCCCGAAAAATTCAGGAGGGCTCCTAGGCTAAAATTGAATAATAAGCATGAAGGAAGCTACTTGCCAAATTTGGTGCTATTATCCGCTCTGTAACGGTAATTTCGCTAAGCCACCTGACTACTACACCATCCGCCGAGTCCACTCCTGGCAGAGCAGCAGCAGCAACCCACCCCCATACAGCGAGTCCGCTTCATACCATCAGTCCCGAAATATCACCCAACCATGAAGGACCAACCCGAACCCGTACAAGGGAATGAACATAATGTGAACTTGAGGTTATGGAAGGATTTGTTCAAAGAAAGTATGGACGCCGAGTTGGGCGAGACGTTGAGGACCACAGAAAACAAGTTTCAACACAAAGGATATTCGAAAAAAGAAGCCGCAATTTTAACCCATAACAGATTGGCACCCAGACTACGACGGGCTTTACGTCAGCAGTATGTCGACCTCGTGACCCATATGAAATTGTTGGACAAGGACCCAGTCCATATGGAAATCGAAAGAACAGCGTTGATGTTGAAAACCTCGGGCATGAACTGGAAAGCGGCGTATGTCAGAGCAATAGCACAAAAGCAACATTTGTTCGAACGCATCATTAAACGACGTTAAAGCGTTAAGAAAGTGTGTTAAAGCGTTGAGACGAGCGTTAAGGCGTACATATAGGACGTTAAGGCGTAACAGTGGGCGTTGGCGGGCGTCACTGTCTATGAAAGCAAGTGTATTCCCAAAACACGCACAGTCGACGTTCAACCGTCAACATGGCTTATACTTGTTCTGAGTGTGAACGCACGTTCACCAGACATTACGATATGATGCGACACCAGAAAAATTTACATGGGATTGAAGACGCGGAGCGGTCCGTTGAATCGGATGCTGATACAGAGATCGATGAGAGTGTATCGACTGATACCGAATTCAAGATTGCTGACAGTCTATCTACTGATATGGAGAGCTTGACCTCAGATAGTCAACCTACATCCCTAGAAAGTGAGGGAGAACCTACCTTCTGGGATCGTATTGTGACAGCAGCTATCAATACTCACGCTGAAGCGATCGAGAACGCGGGACAGGATAACTTACAACAGCCGTACACAGAAATGCGGCCCCGCATCAGGAAAACAGCCATGGAGATCTATGAACAGTATACCTTACTACCGCTTGAAATGAAAGGCGACCCCACGCACAGGTCCATCATGAAAACCAAGCGTCACTTGGAAGAGGATATGGGGTTACCACCCACCGAGGCCCTTGAAAATGCGATTAGAATGCGCAAACAAGTGTGTCTGGATATGCTGCCCGACGAATATCCAGGCCTGCCCGACGACGATTAGAACAAACGGATGAGAGCGAACATGGCCGAAGATGGGACTTTCTTAAGGACGGCTTCTGATTGGACAAGTGCAGCCGAGAATACATCTAACGGGCAAGAACGAATATGACAGGACCAAATAGCGGTCTCTGATTGGACAAGAGTCTTCTCGAATTGTAAACCTACCCAACGCTGCTCCCCCAGCGTGGGTATGATGTAACATTGGGGAGAATAAACTATATGAAAACTTGTTGTTGTTGTTCTCTCATCCTTGTTGTTGTTGTTTTTCTCTCATCTGTCTATATCATAGCGTCAAGGCGTTATTCTATGGCGTTACGGCGGGCGATTACGGGCGTCACTGCATATACAATGAATTAGTGACAATTTCATGAAAATCAGAGCTTTTGGGCTAATTCACCAGGGCGTTGAAGCGTTGAGCTTGGCGTTGGCGGGCGTTGGATTATGGACGCGGATATTCTCTAATGGACGACGGCTGAATTGTGAATGACGGACTAGACGCTTGTAATTGCTACAAGATGCCATTTCACACGACACATTCGGACCAAGGATGGTCCATTTCTACCCCAAAACACCTTCCTTCACACCCCCAAAATGCCCATCCTAACACCCATCCACCCAGGCGGATGCACCCTCACGTATGCATCACATTGATACCTCATTCGACTCAATCAGACCATTAGTGGCCCATCTAGACCCCAAAACGTTCCTTCCAATGCACTTTTCCCACAATTCCCTGTCTGCGCATGCGGAGACTGTTGAACACGAACGACACACTTATCCAGGCGGATGCTCCTTCACGAATGCTCCACAACGATACCTCATAAGACTCCATCGGTTCACTAGGGGCTCACCTCGACCCCAAAACGTCTATTTCCATACCCTTTTCCCACAATTCCCCGTCTGCGCATGCACAGAATGTCGAACACGGACGACACACTAGTCCAGGCGGATGCTGCCTCATGACTGCTTTACATTGATACGTCACTCAACTCCATTGGACCATTAGTGGTCCACCTAGACCCCAAAACGTCTATTTCCATATATTTTGTTTACTGCGCATGCGCAGAATGACGTCAGTTCCACGTCATACTAGTCCAGGCGGATGCCCCATCACGTATCCTTTACAACGATACCTCACTCGACCCCATCGGACGATTAGGGGCCCACATCGACCGCAAAATGTCTATTTCCATGCCCTTTTCTCACAATTCCCTGCAACGGCCGATTCACTAGTCCAGGAGGATGCCCCTCACAAAGGCTTCACATTGATACCTCATACGACTCCCTAGGACCACTAGTGGCCCACCCAGACCCCAAAACGTCTATTTCCATATCCTTTTCCCATAATTCCCTGTCTGCGCATGCGCAGAATGTTGACAACGGCCGAGACACTAGTCCAGGCGGATGCCCCCTCACATAGGCTTCACACTGATACCTCATACAACTCCCGTGACCGCATCACCGCCAGACATGACCGCATCACCGCGGAGGAATACAAAGGTCACGTGACCTTGTATCAGAGTTCAAGAGAATAAGCCGCTGCCACATTGGTAGCGTTTTTTACCAAATTCAAGATGGCGGCCAAACCCTGGCAGAGGTCACTTTCCAATCTCCAGCGCCAACGCCTCAAGTTTAAGTGCAAAGAGGTCAATATGACTATTTTTGCTTGCTCACTACTACTTATGTAGACCCACAGTTTCACAGCAAAATATTGTTCTTCATCTGCAATAGTTTGCTGTCTTCGACTCGTTTATGCTTAACTCAGCTTAGTTGTAATGATCCTTTAATATATGACCATTTTTTATTTGGAAATAGTTTCGAAATATGGAATATAATTCATTCATTGGCGACCCCTGTTTAACCGTTTGAGATTACACTCCATTATTATCGTTATTAATACAAGTTGTAACCGTTTATCATATTTTATGTAGTGGATCATGCCCTATTTCTTTTGTAACCATTGGTAATTTTGACCTGGAGTCCAGTATTTGAATAATAAATTGCATGCATTGTATCAATTTGTTCAATTCTTTAGTTATCACGGTTCCTATATATATTTTCGCTCCTCCACAGTCCTTGATGTAATCTTCACTTGTAGAATTGGGAGTATGAAGAGTTCAAGTATTTTATTTATTTATCTCCATAAATCAAGTGTCGTTGACATTTCTCTGCTTAGGCATCAATATGGAATAGGTCTTAAAACCTCACCTTTTTACGGAAAGTGGAGACAACTTAATCCACTAAGTTAGTTCTCTTCTTTTAAGCGGATTATATCCCTTCATCAGCAGGGCCAGCCGATTTCGGAAATACGATATACGATTACATTTAGGTACGATTAATTTATTACCATAGTAGAATCTTGGTAGGGGGGGGGGGGGACTTTAGGGACTCTAAAACTTCTTAGGCTTTGCTTTTAATGTGGTAAACATAATTTAGCAGGTTCCGATTTTCTGAACAGACAAAACAGACTCCATATACAACAAGAACTACACCACCTCAAATTAGCCCTGATCTTCACTCTGTATCTTCTGATCGATTAAATCACATTCTTACAGGAAGATAATATCCCGTCCCTCGGAGACATACCTTGGATCGGCATTTTTTTCGTTTTTCACCGCCCTTTTAATGTTGCGTTTAAGTCCACCCCTTTCGTATGTGCAATTCACCATCCCCCATATACATATGAGCTTGCAGCTGGCCACCTCCTCCTAATCTTGGCCCTTGGGTCTTATATCTTCTAAATCAATTTAAGCTTTCCTCAGCCGCATGCCCAGAAAACTTGGGCCAAGAATGCACCCTTCCCAGTGATTCCCCACCCCACCCAAACCAACGGAGCAACGAGCCTCAACCGAAATATTCTTAGTTCCATTGATGCGCCAGGCAATATTTATCAGGCTCGGCTGGGGGTGGGTGGGGTGCATTAATAGTGTATTATTACTGGGCGGAGGCGTAACGGTTTCAGGACCTGATTTGGGTAGAGATTTGGGAGTGGAGGAGTTGCGGGTCTGCACATAGTTGCTGTTTTGTATTTCAATGGTTACATATGTACATGAGAAAATAAAATATTGATTACTAGCATAGGAGATTGAATTTCAACCCTCATTCCAGGAGGCATTGTTTTACTACCCAAAATGAATTGTTTAATAAACATTGATGTAAACTCAGATCTATTTCCAAATTTATTGATTGCAAAATAGAAAATTTAGAATAGTTTTCTTCCAATATGAAAATGTACACAGTATTATGCATATATAGCGCATGTAAATTTCTGGGAGGCATTTTATACTGTCTATGTTCATCCCTCAACATAGATGAACGTTTCGATTAGATTTCAAATTTCAAGCTGAATGGTTGAAAATGTGGACCTTGCCACGAGATGAAAATGTTTGTGTAAAACAATGAGTCTCGAAAGTAGACTTTTCAGTATCAAAAAGTTCTAACAATAGATCCTTACACGAAGGACCGTCCAAAAATTTAGAACTGTTTGGCTTCCTATGTCTTACGTTGAACCTTGAGAGTTTAGAACTGTTAGATTTCCAATATGTTACATGTATAAAAGACAACACATGTTCATAGCAGTATAAGGAGAATTTCAGCAATCAATGTTGCGTTCAATTGTTGCCTGTATATGTGGAGATTCTACTGGTGGACTTGTTCGCGAGGCTTGTTCGCGGTACAAATCATTGTGATTGTAGTTTTGTGACTTGTAAACATAGTGGAGGATGAAGCGCTTTGTCGATGAGTTGCCTCACAAGTATTTGTTCTAAATACGAACTTACACTCTATCAATAGTTCCTCATTCGGGCCGGGGTTTTTCATATCTGGCGGTCACATAATTCATCATTTTTTCAACAGATGACTTCATAAGCCTATTACATTACCGCCCTGAAATATTCGTATCTAAATGGCCTAGGAGAGTCGAATTCGTCAATTTCTGAAATGCCCCTCCAGAGCTATTTTTGTCCCCCGCCGCAACGCGGCCGTATGGCAAGCCGTTTTGCTTTTTATTCAGTATTTGCTGATATCAGCAAATATTTGCTGATATCATCAAATGAGTTGCTGATATCAGCAAATCATTTGCTGATATCACCAAATGATTTGCTGATATCAGCAAATGATTTGCTGATATCAGCAAATGCGTCCATTTGGTGATATCAGCAAATGATTTGCTGATATCACCAAATCATTTGCTGATATCACCAAATCATTTGATGATATCAGCAAATGATTTGATGATATCAGCAAATAAACGCATTTGCTGATATCAGCAAATCATTTGCTGATATCATTAAATATGGCGGACTCTCGATCTTGGGCTAACAGAGAAAAGACTGTTCCCTGGATGGTATCCCAGAATACCATGCAAATGGGGTTTCAAACAAAGGGAAGGAAAGATGTTGATCGACCAAGTTCAGCCTACTCTCGATAGCGGGGAAACCTGCGTCAGGTACTAAGGTTGTTTTCAGATAGTGGGGATCTTACTATCGCAAGACAAAGATTAACTGTTTCATTGGCCAACTTAGAGAGAAATGACAACAAGTACGATGAAATTTCGTCTCCGATAAACCAGCTTCCGGAGCTCCGCCTGCAACAACAACAACAAGTTGACCACAGCAGCGATTGATTTAGATGGAGAAAACCATCCATGAATTGATGTGATATCTGACGGTCGTAATTCATGAATTACGACCGTCAGATATCACATCAATTCATGGATGGTTTTCTCCATCTACGATTGATTCTCCTTCCTAACAAGATGTTGATGTGCAAAAACAACAACTGCCAGTCGACGATATAACGAGAAGAGTAAGGGCAGGTCACAGGGACGAGATTCTACTATATTGCATATACATACCCATCTCACACTTCAGATATCTGAAGTGTGAGTTGGTATGTATATGCAATATAGTAGAATCTCGTCCCTGTGGGGCAGGTATGTATTTCTAGCTTTCCATCCAAATCCACCGGTCGGCAAGGGTGAATTGGTTCATTTTGTCGTTTTGATGGGCATTTAGTTTAAATTTAATTGCCAGACAACAGATTTTTGTTGGGTATTTTGAAAAATGCTGCAAAGTGTATATGGCTGAAGTCAGTCACTGGATGTGTAGTGCTATTAGTTTCAATTTAGATTTTGAACCCTACCATAGCTGTTTCCTAAATGTCACATGTACATGAACACACAAATATGTGTCACTTTTGGTCAATCGATATGCAATAAGCCACATGATCATATATTCATAAGTTGTTTAGGAGTTAATGACCGCCTTAGTGAGTATTATCGTGTAATAATTTTTCGATGTTTAGTTTCAGACCGTCAATCAAAAAACCCTTTTTTGATGAGGTCTGAAACTAAACATCGAAAAATTATTACACGATAATATTCACTGAGAAGGTCATTAACTCCATTCTAACATGCACAATGATAAATATTTCCTCATTTCATAAGCGGAATGGCTAATTTTCTGCAAACTTGTGCCGTTCTTATGCGAGAATTTCGTGACTGGTTTGCAGGCCATGCTCGCGCGTGCTGTCCGTTCACGAGCTGCAGCTGTGTGAACTCCGCCCAGTGCGCAGTGAATGAACCAATCGTCGCTCAGCTTTGTAGCACTGCATCACAAGAATGAGACGTCATCAGTTCGGCACGTGAATGTGACAGATCACGACAAACAAATGAAGATTATCGTGTGATAATCTCAGTATGTTTTGAGGTCTGGACCAATCAGCGCACGGCTATAACGTGGAGCATGTTAGAATGTTATATTTATTCATTTGTTGATGTACCTTGTCCCATCAGGGCTAATAATACATGTTCACATGTATATTTATTCGGTACAATACATTGAAATTGAAATATATAATCCCAGTGTGGCATATTACCGCATATTCATGCCAAGCACGAGAATGAAGGGCAGGTTCATGCAGATGCGTTTTTTTCACAAGAGCCAACAATGCCAGGGGGAAACAAATTCAAATACTTTATTCGGCATGAACACAATTTACATTGGTTAAGGCCGCATAACAAGACATAAACAAATACAACTACCATACAAATTGAAAGACATTATGCAGATTAAAATTCACCGAATACACACGGGAATGACTGTTGCATGTTATATTGAAGTCTTTTTTGAAAATTGTACCAATATTAATAAATTAATATCCTATCAATGCTGCCCAATCGTATATGTCGCTATGTAGGATCTTACTGATTTCAAGTGAATTTTGTGTTCGTAGCACCCAGCTCATGAATATTTATTAGTCTTATGACATCACGACCGCATTTTAACTACTTTACGTGAGTCGGGCAGGGGGGATAGGTTCATGGACTCTGCGTTAACTCAAGGTTACGCCAAGGACGAGTCCATAATTCTACCCCGCATTATGGCGCCAACCTGGCGGGAGGGCTGCAACATCAGAAGATTCCATCACAGCTTGGCGTGTGCTTCGGCTGAGCCAACCAGAATTGTCATTACCGTACGTTCCCTTCAAAGCACTATGAAAACCTCTCCGGATTGGTCAACACGGGCGTTACTGCAAGCCAGTTAGATCCTGCAAGCGACATATCCAAATGGGGAAGCAGTTAGGATTTAATTTTAATTAGATTGAACTTGTACATACAACTATTCAGGGAACAATCTGATGAAATTATACGACTCAAATCAAAGAAATTTAGACAATATTGAGCGAGCAGGATGCTTTTTGAATATTATTTGAGCAACACATTACAAAATCAAATTCATCACCAACAGAGCTCACACATTACTGGCAAAAGTACACATTTCTCCTGGAATTCTGTGTTGGTGATAATAACCTGATTTAATTTCTAAAGAATGATTACGGTACTTATCCTTACTTTGGTAATCAGCACACGTTGAGGTTTAGACTAATTAAAAGTTAAATTTTTTTCAAAGCAATATTCGTTTTTCAGTGTACCGGTACCTAGCATAAAAGATCCAATTTATGATTCAATGGACTACATCATGCTTTGCCAGTCGTATGTGAACTCATCGATAAAACATCTGGAAAATGTACATTGAAAGTTAGTGAACCTACATCCAAGAAGGATGCACACATGATAAACCTGTGTACAGATAAGATTTTCTTGATTTCGTCACGTCATTTGGTACCCAAACCGATTTGACCCTAACCATTTCATACCCAGTCCTTTTCATACCCAGTCCGTTTCGTACCATAACCTATAAATCTTAATGGCGCAATTCTATGACATTAATTTTTACTGATTTAACAGACAGCTGAATGTCTTCCTGAAATTATGCATAACTTAAAGAATAATTAAGAAATATTAGATAATAAAGTACACATACATGTAATAACTTACGAAGACTACTGCATCCGGTTGATTCATTGAATTGATTGATTGAAGTTATAGTTTTACATGTTTGAGGGCCGCTTCCCATATTCATGGCCCATCAACTCAATGTTTTATTTAAATTTCACAGTACCATACATTTCTTTCTTAGGTCATTTAAGGTCTTTACAGGCTCTATATTATAAAATACATGTAACTAAATAAATATTTTGAATAAATATTCATCATTTGAGTCAGATGATGGTGATTTCATCGATGACTCGACATACCGGCAGCACAGTGCCCTAGGCGGTAAAGGACAAAAGAAAATCCTGCTTCATTCGCCTTCTCCTTCTGTTCTTATTGGAAAGATTCCGAATATTTGTATCACAGTTTTTATTTTTCAAATAATCAATTTTAAAACAATAAGATATATTTTTTTATCAATTGAGTGTTAAAACTGTATGAAAAATACTCCCATTTAGCTCATAATGATACCAGTATGCTTTTCACTTCAATTTTTGGGAAGCCCGGGGGACACGAGAGCTACATGTATCAGCTGAGCTGACGGCCTCCGAGTCAATTGCCGGTCAGCTCAGGGGCTAGCTCTCGTGTGTGGGCAGTTTTTGGCCTCTGGAGGCCGGGGAAAAAATATCAGACTTGTTTGATAATTTCGCCTCGCGAGGCCAAATCCTAGGCGTGTGCGGCGAACGCAGGCCAACAGCTCAGCAGTTTTACTGCACCGGCCAATGAATCGCATGTTATTTTCACTCGATTCATGCGCACGACTCTTCAAAATGGACTTGAAGAAGACATTATGCGGGCACTGAAATCAATTTCGTGAAACTTTTGCTCACCATGTGCGCTGAAACCACACGAGAGCTAGCCCCGGAGCTGACAGGCAATTGAGGCCGCTAGCTCAGCTGATATCTCTTGTGTGCGCCGGGCTTTATGCTTGCACTCTCAGTGTTTAACACAAGTCCAGAAACTTATTTCCCTGCACATGCAATGCTTCTCAACATTCACCAAAATACTGTGTAAGGCCCACTAAAAGGCCAAATTGTTTATCATCAGTTTTGATAGAAAAAAGTCCTGGTGGTGAGGTTTTCCGAGCAAAAATGCTCCTGATACAATTGACAACCGTCAATCGACATGCTGTTGAAGTGTGAATTTGCTCTCATTCTGTCAGAACTTTCCACTCCGATTATACAATAAAGGCATCACAACATCAAATTGAAGTCTTGACGAGGAGCACTCCTTCATTGCCGGGTTCTGTCAAGGTGGAAACAGCTAAGTGGACCCGAGAGGAAACATACCTCTGATAAGCTCGTAAATCATATTTCGGCAAATGACTTTTTACCCCTCGGCCAATTTTTGCCATGGGGTATTGTCGTCGTCTTGTACGTCCGTACGTCCGTACGTGAGCGAGATAGCCGGAGAACGGTTCCACTGAAGAATTCCAAATTTGGTATGCTTATTTACCTAGTCAAGGACCAGAAGCCTATTGAATTGGGACCTGATTGGGTGAAAACTTTGGCGGCCATCTTTAATTTTATGCGAAATGGATAATGATCCATATCTCAGAAACCATTCAACTGTTCAATACGAAAGTTGGTATACATCATCGATACATCAAGCAACTTTCAATGAATTACCAAACCGGCTTTTCTGATAAGCTGGAAATTCTGGAGGCCATCTTTAATTTATGCGAAATCGATAATGATACATATCTCTGTTACCATTCAGTTGTTTTATCTGAAAGTTGGTATACATCATCGATACATCCAGATACTTTGAATCGGGACCTGATTGACCGAAAACATTGGCGGCCATCTTTAATTTATGCAAAAACTTTAATGATATATATCTCTGATCCAATTTCAGTGTTATATACGAAACTTGGTATACAGCATCAATGTATCAAGAGACATTCAATGAATAACCACATCAGTTCCTCTGAGTGGGGAGAAAGAAGGGCGGCCATCTTTAATTTATGCAAAATCATTAATGATCTCCTTCTCTGATACCGTTCAAGTGCTCGATGTGAAATTTGGTATACATCATCGATGCATCAAGAGACTTACGACAAATGACAGTTCTGGTTTCTCTGATTGGGCGAAAACCTTGGTGGCCATCTTTAATTTATGCAAAATCTTTAATGATGTATATCTCTGATACCATTCAGTGTTCTATACGAAACTTGATATACAGCATCAATGTATCAAGAGACTTTCAATGAATAACCACATCAGTTCCTCTGAGCGGCGGGAACGATGGGCGGTCATCTTTAATTTATCATTAATGATCTCTATCTCTGATACCGTTCAAATGCTCGATGTAAAATTTGGTATACATCATTGATGCATCAAGAAACTTATGTAATGAATACCGGTTTCTCTGATTGGACGGAAATCTTAGGGGTCATTTCTAATTGCAAAATTTTTGATAATCTGTATATTTGTGACTTGACTGCTTGGTGTTCCTGACATCTTGGTTCAAATTGAATACATTATGAATGTACCCAGAGCCGAGGGGTTTTTTGATGCGCAGCTTCGTATTTTTTTTAGTGTTACAATTTTGTACATGTACATGCAGGTGTTTTTATGTGATGAATGCAGTGATGATAAACAATGATTTTTACGGGGCGATGTAGGCCCGTAGCGACTAATGGTCCTGTATTGTAGTCAGGAAAAAATGAGCAACGGCTCTTTGTCTTGCTAACACAGCAAAAGATAGAGTTCTTAGAAGACAAGAAAGAGGTCTGACACTTCCTTCTTTAGATTGTCCAGGTTTCTGTGTATAGTTGCAGGTCTGATATGTTTAAGATACATTTCCATTTATTCAATTTTATGTGTGTTTTCGTTCATTTTCCAGTAGCACTACTTTCGTGCTCAAATATGTCGTCTGCTAAACCACAGATTTTGAGAGGCGCATGTTGAGTGATTTTGTGGGACTAGCTCATTCTCATTAGAAAGCGTGTTTGGGCAGTAATTTAATATTAAATAATACCAGTATAAGTGTAATTCATTGTAGAAAACAATGGGATATTCCACTTTGCCTGTATTCATTTACATTTTCGTGAAATATGTGTGTTGAGTTACAGTTTGGAATTTTCGCCATTTGAGTTTACCCCTCAAGACCCTCTGCGTTATCTTTTTATGGTAAATTTCTCAAATCCAGTGGTGGTAAAATCATTTATGTAATAATTTCCCTGTATTCAGAAATGTTTTCTTTTCATTCTACTTCTGAAATATTCATGGAATGTTGCAAGCATTTCCCCTTGATCTACAGAAAGAGCTCTGCATATCACAGAATGCTGTGTTCGAAATTATAAGGTGACAGGGGAGATAACCAAATAGAACTGTAATATATACTAGGAGTGTGCTGGCATATATAATATGATGCCATGAGAGGATGCATCCCAGCATAGATCGACAGTCCATCAAACTATGAGGATTTTACATTGTATCTCAATACTCATTTTTACCCCTTGGTCAATTTTGGCCATGGGGTATTGTCGTCTTGTACGTCCGTCTGTTCGTATGTCCGCACGTGAGCGAGATAGACGGAAAACGGTTCCACTGAAGAATTCCAAATTTGGTATGCTTATTTACCTAGTCAAGGACCAGAAGCCTATTGAATTGGGACCTGATTGCGTGGAACCTTGGCGGCCATCTTTAATTTTATGCAAAATGGAGAATGATCCATATCTCGGAAACCAATACGAAAATACGAAAATTTCAATACGAAAGTTGGTAAACATCGATACATCAAGCAACTTTCAATGAATTACCAAACCGGCTTTTCTGATTAGCTGGAAATCCTGGAGGCCATCTTCAATTTATGCAAAATCAATAATGATACATATCTGTTACCATTCAATTGTTTTATATGAAAGTTAGTATACATCATCGATGCATACAGATACTTTAAATCGGGACCCGATTGACCAAAAAAACCTTGGCAGCCATCTTTAATTTATGCAAAAACTTTAATGATATATATCTCTGATATCATTTAAGTGTTCTATACCAAACTTGGTATACAGAATCGATGTATCAAGAATATGTATGAATAACCACATGAGTTCCTCTGAGTGGGGAGAAGGATGGGCAGCCATCTTTAATTTATGCAAAATCATTAATGATCTCGTTTTCTGATACCGTTCAAGTGCTCGATGTAAAATTTGGTGTACATCATCGATGCATCAAGAGACTTACATCAAATGACAGTTCTGGTTTCTCTGATTGGGCGGAAACCTTGGTGGCCATCTTTAATTTATGCAAAATCTTTAATGATGTATATCTGATACAATTTCAGTGTTCTATGCGAAACTTGGTATACAGAATTAATGTATCAAGAGACTTTCAATTAATACCACATCAGTTCCTCTGAGTGGCGGGAAGGATGAGTGGTCATCTTTAATTTGCGAAATCATTAATGATCTCTATCTCGGATACCGTTCAAATGCTCGATGTAAAATTTGGTATACATCATTGATGCATCAAGAAACTTATGTAATGAATATCGGTTTCTCTGATTGGATGAAAACCTTGGGGGTCATTCCTAATTGCAAAATTTTTGATAATCTGTATATTTGTGACTTGACTGCTTGGTGTTCCTGACATCTTGGTTCAAATTGAATACATTATGAATGTACCCAGAGCTGAGGGGTTTTCAGATGCGCAGCTTCGTATTGTTATTTACTGCTGAAGGATATGATTTTGATTATCTGAAAAAAGTGAAAATTTTCACAAATATTGGTAACATGCAGTGAAGACATTATTTTATCATTTCATCAGGTTGGTTTCATGATAAATGTCTGTCCCAGCGGGTTTTTTTTTAATATATATATATATTTGTATGTGTACAATTACACTAATGCACTAGAGATCCTTGTTGAGAAGAATGTGTGAGACTACAAGTATGGCTCTTTGCCATGAGATGGAACATCAAAGAGGTAGTGGAATTATTCCAACAACCTATTTTACATTTAAATCGCCCCGTTTCAGTGCCTAAGGCTCCAGTTTTTTCAGTAGGCTGAACAAACTTCACTGATAGTGTCAATTATTTGAAAGTTATGTTCATCATGTTCATGTAATAGGCGAGAATCCCTTGTTGGGTCTATTCTCATGATTTGGTTTGGATCTATCAAGTCAATCCACCATAACACGTTTGACATGCTTACAGGTCTAAGAGGATGTCCAAAACTGGGGAGTAAAACAAATGAGCTGGAACTATTTTTGGAGAAGGGATACTCAGCGAAAAAGATGGTGAAACATTTCCAGTGTTCCACTTCAGCTGTTTACAAACATCTGTATGCAAATAACATCAAAATACGTCATGATCACTACAGTGCTGCAAGCCCGGAGGAGTTGAGAAGGAAGATACAGGCGATACATGAAGAATCACCCAATACTGGTAATGAGGTAAGACTGGTTTTCTCAAATTGATAGAATGTTTTTTCTCATAAGAAAATAGGAAAAAATTCAAAACATGGCAGTGTGACCTATTTGTGACATGATATATTAATTTTTGTCAAAAACCCAGACTTGGAATGACTAGTATATTATTGTTTTTATACTGTATTGACATATTACTCAGAATGGCAGACTTTTCTCTTGCAGGGCAGGGGGTATCTCAGTTATCCCTTTAGATAACAGTTAAATCTAGTTTGGATTATTGTTGAGCTTTTTTCATTTCTTAGGTGTGGGGGTGTTATTTTTTAATCTACCACTGGAGCAAATGAGCGCCTGTGATTTAACTTCTGTTTGTCTGTCTAGTTAAGTTTGTCTGGTTGAAGTATTTCTCTGGGCTGGTTAAAGTAGGCTTGCTAAACATACTATGAGACACATCCAGTACACTCATGACACTTGCTGGATAGCCTCACTCTCAATATCCAAACCATGTTTTTTTTCTCCCCCTCTGCAGGCTTCTAGCTAGTCAAGAGTCTCAGTGTCTTTGACATGGCACTCCCTATTTTGAAATGAGACTCCCTAAAATCTGGAAATTTAACATGGAACTGAGACCAACCTCTATCTCCTCCACCCTATAATAACCGCATATATATTCTGAAAGCTTACATCATTGTACAATTACGGAACACATGCATTACACATCTTGGGAGGTAGTGACCACCCCCACGGAAGTGGGCCACATTATCGATCTCCCAAACTAAGCCTCACCCCACCTCATACCCTCCTGTATTAGAGAGCTTACATCATTGTACACTGCATGCTCAAATGCAGCCATCACATATCCTTCAGGAATCGTAACACAAGTGTAAACTGTATGTCATCTATGCTGCATGCAACCCCTAAATTTGCCTGAATTTGATTTTCTTGTTTTTCCAGTCCAAACCCTATTATGAGAGCACTTTCAATATGACGAAGGATGAACTTGAGGACCTACTGGGACACATAGAACGATGGCTGGAGAGAGATGATGCAGACATTGACAAAGCAGAGCAGTTGTTACGACAGTTGTGAAGCTTCTGAGGAACTATAAAGAACAGTATGAAAAACTAGTCACACTTAGAGAGATGGATAGGTTCCTGTTAAAGCGTTTCGAGGGCTCAGATGATGATATTAGGTTTTGGACTGGGTTTTATTCATATGATGCTTTCAAGATCTTCTGGACCCATTATGTTGAACAGAACAGTTGCTGTGTGAGGTACTGGGGTGCTCATAATGCTGAAACTAGAAGTAACACCAAATGTGGACTGAAGCGGAAGCTAGCAGCAGTTGATGAGCTGTTCATGGTTCTGGTGAAACTGAAGAGAGGAAGTGCAAACAAAGATCTGGGACAGCGTTTCGGACTCAGTGAATCTCATGTATCCCGAATATTTGTAACATTGTTCAACGTGTTGTCTGCTGTTGATATCTGGTTATCTAGAAATAAAGTTAGGAAACACATGCCCCACTGTTTTAAGCCACTTTACAAAGCTGTCCGGGTGGTTGTGGACTGCACAGAAATTCGGTCAGAGCGGCCTTCAGATCTAGAGGTGCAGTGTGCAACTTACAGCTCTCACAAAAGCTGAAACAAATATAAGGCACTGATTGGCATTTCATCAAGTGGGATACAGACTTTCATAGGTCCATTGTTAGAAGGTTCCATCAGTGATAATGAAATCACTAATCAGACCAAACTACGAGATGTACACAAGCCAGGCGATGCTATGATGGCCGATCGTGGGTGGACTTGTGCTAACTGGTTGGCCAAGGAAGGTGTCCGATTCGTCACCCCGCATTTTCTACATGGAAAAACTCAGATGAATATCCCAGAACTCGTGGAAAGTGTCTCCATTGCACGGGTCCGCATCCATGTAGAGAGATGCATGGGACGTATCAAGCAGTGGCAATTTCTGAAGAACGACATTCCACTCAATTTCTGGAACATGATTTCTGACATTTTCCAGGTCTGTGCTAGGTTGGCCAAGTTGCTGTCGTGGTTATAAGTCATTGTTCAAACTACATCCTGTTTTATTACCCCTCGGCAATTTTGGCCTCGGTATTGTCACCATGTACGTCCGTCTGTCCGTTACCGCATTTTAGGCAGAACCGCTCGAAACACAACCACCAAATTTTCAACACTTATTTATATAGTGCTAAGTCAGATGCCTATCGAAAATGGCTTCCCTCGGCCCATATTTTACAGAGTTCTGCCCCTTTACAGATTTTTTAATTTCTATTTCTGTCCTATATGCCTGAATGTTACCAACTAGATCTGCAAAACTGTGTTCAGTATAGCTACATGTACTGTATTTTGGAAACTTTATATTGTTGTATTCTACAAGCCAACAAAGGATTACTCGCCTCGGCTTATGGATGTAATAATCTTCGATTTTGTTAGTTGAAGCTGAATGTACAAGTTATATCTGTAGATCCGTGTTCGGTACAGCTTATTCATCTTGATTCTTATTTCACAGAGTGCTAAGTCAGACGCCAATCGAAAGTGGCGCCCCTCGGCCCATACTTTACAGAGTTATATGC
>JAVTVY010006967.1:0-40660 GCA_036873755.1 Hanleya hanleyi
GAGGGATATAATGTGAGGTTATAAGCGATAGTGTGCGGTTATGAGAGGGATATCATGGAGTAATCCACGCCCAAATACTGTCAATCCAATTTGAATGTTGGCTAAAATCTAAACCCAACCAGGCCTTGTTTTTCATCACAATTCACAGGAATCCAAATAGATTCTCGCAATCCAGTGCTATGAGAATCTACGGGAATCCAATGCTATCATTTCTATGCAGATTGCTGCAATTTTTACCCCTCGGCCATTGTCGTCGTCATGTACGTCTGTCCGTCCGTCCGTAGCACCTTTCTCGTTACCAAGATATCTTCAGAACGACTTACCCTAGGCACACCAAACTTGCAGTGCACATCCGTATGTGGGTGACGCAGAACCCTATTGAATCTGGACCTGATTGGTTGGAAACTTTGGCAGCCATCTTTAATTTATGCGAAACCATCACAGCTTTCTCGTTACCAAGATATCTTTAGAACGACTTACCCTAGGCACACCAAACTTGCACTGCACATCCATATGCTCATGACCCAGAACCCTATTGAATCTGGACCTGATTGATTGGAAACTTTGGCGGCCATATTTAATTTATGCGAAATCACTAATCTTGTGTATCTTGGGTACCATTTCACTGTTCCGTGTGTGAACTTGGTATAGATCATCGATGCATCAAGAAACTTCAAAGGAATGACCAAACCAGTTTCCCTGATTCGGTGGAAACCTTGGCGGCCATCTTTAATTTATACAAAATCTTTAATGATATATATCTTTGATACCATTCAAGTGTTCTATACGAAACTTGGTATACAGCATCGATGTATCAAGAGACCTGCAATGTATAACCACATCAGTTCCTCTGAGTGGCAGGAAGGATGGGCGGCCATCTTTAATTTATGCGAAATCATTAATGATCTCTATCTCTGATACCGTTCGAGTGCTCGATGTAAAATTTGGCATATATCATCGATGCATCAATAGACTTACGATAAATGGGAGTTCTGGTGTTTCTGATTGGGCGGAAACCTTGGTGGCCATCTTTAATTTATGCAAAATCTTTGATGATGTATATCTTTGATACCATTTCAGTGTTCTATATGAAACTTGGTATACAGCATCCATGTATCAAGACACTTGCAATGAATAACAACATCAGTTTCTCTGAGTGGTGGGAAGGATGGGTGGCCATCTTTAATTTATGCGAAATCATTAATGATCTCTATCTCTGATAATTTTCAAATGCTCTATGACAAAATTTGGTATACATCATCGATGCATCAACAGACTTATGTAATGAATACGGACTTCTCTGATTGGACATAAACCTTAGAGGCCATTTCTAATGGCAAATTTTTTCATAATCTGTATATTTGTCACTTGACTGCTTGGTGTTCCTGAAGTCTTGCTTCAAATTGAATACATTATGAATGGCTGGCGCCCAGAGCCGAGGGGTTTTCAGATGCGCAGCTTCGTATTTATTTTGCGGGAGTGCTGACAGGAATTGGATTACCGGATTCCCATGAAAAAACAAGCCCTGCCAACTACTTAAATCACTCAAATGGACTTATTTTTATTATTTATCGAAGAAGTAATTGATTATATCCTGTGTACAGCAGAAACACTAAATTTTCCAACTCACATCATGCTTCTGGACTAAATCCATGTCGGCATTTTAGCATGTTTTAAGTCGTGTCCACTGGTCATCGGTTTTGTGCAGGATGTTTATTTGCGGTTTCTGGTTTCATGGTAGTCGACCGGTGTCCCCCAAAAATGCCTGGATTGGTCCCTGGATATGATATAAGGTTATGAGGGATATAATGTGAGGTCATGAGAGGGATATGAATGTGATGAGGTTACGGGAGGAATGTATTGGCCTGCGCTTGATAGGTTTTATGAAATTCTCATGCTGAAAGAACATTTGTTGCAGGCGGTAAAATAAGAGTCTCTGCACACAGGATCAGCTCGAGCTTTTTATCCCTCTCATAGTGTGCAGTTTATGATAGGTATATTGTAAGGTCAGGAGAGGGATATAGTGTGCAGTTATGAGAGGGATATAATGTACGATTAGGAGAGGGATATAATGTGAGGGTATGAGAGGGATATAGTGTGCAGTTAGGAGACGGATATAATGTGAGGGTATGAGAGGAATATAGTGTGCAATTATGAGAGGGATATAATGTGAGGGTATGAGAGGGATATAGTGTGCAGTTATGAGAGGGATGTAGTGTGCAGTTATGAGAGGGATATAATGTGTGGTTAGGAGAGGGATATAATGTGAGGGTATGAGAGGGATATAGTGTGCAGTTAGGAGACGGATATAATGTGAGGGTATGAGAGGAATATAGTGTGCAATTATGAGGGATATAATGTGAGGGTATGAGAGGAACATAGTGTGCAATTATGAGAGGGATATAATGTTAGGGTATGAGAGGGATATAGTGTGCAGTTATGAGAGGGATGTAGTGTGCAGTTATGAGAGGGATATAATGTGTGGTTAGGAGAGGGATATAATGTGAGGGTATGAGAGGGATATAGTTTGCAGTTATGAGAGGGATATAATGTGTGGTTAGGAGAGGGATATAATGTGAGGGTACGAGAGGGATCTAGTGTGCAGTTAGGAGAGGGATATAATGTGAGGGTATGAGAGGGATATAGTGTGTGGTTATTAGAGGGATATAATGTAAGTTTATGAGAGGTATAGCGTGTGGTTATGAGAGGGATATAATGTGAGGTTATAAGCGATAGTGTGCGGTTATGAGAGGGATATCATGGAGTAATCCACGCCCAAATACTGTCAATCCAATTTGAATGTTGGCTAAAATCTAAACCCAACCAGGCCTTGTTTTTCATCACAAATCACAGGAATCCAAATAGATTCTCGCAATCCAGTGCTATGAGAATCTACGGGAATCCAATGCTATCATTTCTATGCAGATTGCTGCAATTTTTACCCCTCGGCCATTGTCGTCGTCATGTACGTCTGTCCGTCCGTCCGTAGCACCTTTCTCGTTACCAAGATATCTTCAGAACGACTTACCCTAGGCACACCAAACTTGCAGTGCACATCCGTATGTGGGTGACGCAGAACCCTATTGAATCTGGACCTGATTGGTTGGAAACTTTGGCAGCCATCTTTAATTTATGCGAAACCATCACAGCTTTCTCGTTACCAAGATATCTTTAGAACGACTTACCCTAGGCACACCAAACTTGCACTGCACATCCATATGCTCATGACCCAGAACCCTATTGAATCTGGACCTGATTGGTGGAAACTTTGGCGGCCATATTTAATTTATGCGAAATCATTAATCTTGTGTATCTTAGGTACCATTTCACTGTTCCGTGTGTGAACTTGGTATAGATCATCGATGCATCAAGAAACTTCAAAGGAATGACCAAACCAGTTTCCCTGATTCGGTGGAAACCTTGGCGGCCATCTTTAATTTATGCAAAATCTTTAATGATATATATCTTTGATACCATTCAAGTGTTCTATACGAAACTTGGTATACAGCATCGATGTATCAAGAGACCTGCAATGTATAACCACATCAGTTCCTCTGAGTGGCAGGAAGGATGGGCGGCCATCTTATGTGAAATCATTAATGATCTCTATCTCTGATACCGTTCGAGTGCTCGATGTAAAATTTGGCATATATCATCGATGCATCAATAGACTTACGATAAATGGCAGTTCTGGTGTTTCTGATTGGGCGGAAACCTTGGTGGCCATCTTTAATTTATGCAAAATCTTTGATGATGTATATCTTTGATACCATTTCAGTGTTCTATATGAAACTTGGTATACAGCATCCATGTATCAAGACACTTGCAATGAATAACAACATCAGTTTCTCTGAGTGGTGGGAAGGATGGGCGGCCATCTTTAATTTATGCGAAATCATTAATGATCTCTATCTCTGATAATTTTCAAATGCTCTATGACAAAATTTGGTATACATCATCGATGCATCAACAGACTTATGTAATGAATACCGACTTCTCTGATTGGACATAAACCTTAGAGGCCATTTCTAATGGCAAATTTTTTCATAATCTGTATATTTGTCACTTGACTGCTTGGTGTTCCTGAAGTCTTGCTTCAAATTGAATACATTATGAATGGCTGGCGCCCAGATTCCCATGAAAAAACAAGCCCTGCCAACTACTTAAATCACTCAAATGGACTTATTTTTATTATTTATCGAAGAAGTAATTGATTATATCCTGTGTACAGCAGAAACACTAAATTTTCCAACTCACATCATGCTTCTGGACTAAATCCATGTCGGCATTTTAGCATGTTTTAAGTCGTGTCCACTGGTCATCGGTTTTGTGCAGGATGTTTATTTGCGGTTTCTGGTTTCATGGTAGTCGACCGGTGTCCCCCAAAAATGCCTGGATTGGTCCCTGGATATGATATAAGGTTATGAGGGATATAATGTGAGGTCATGAGAGGGATATAATGTGAGGCTGTCAGAGGGATATAATGTAAGGTTATGAGAGGGATACAGTAAGTTTATGAGAGATATAATGTACTGTTATGAGAGGAATATAATATGAGGCTGTCGGAGGGATATAATGTAAGGTTATGAGAGGGATACAATGTAAGGTTATGAGAGATATAATGTACTGTTATGAGAGAAATATAATATGAGGCTGTCAGAGGGATATAATGTAAGGTTATGAGAGGGATACAATGTAAGGTTATGAGAGATATAGGTCACGGTTATGAGAGGGATATAATGTAAGGTTATGAGGGGGATATAATTTAAGGTTATGAGGGGGATATCATTTAAGATTATGAGAGGGATATAATGTGAGGCTATCAAAGGGATATAATGTAAGGTTGTGAGAGGGATACAATGTAAGGTTATGAGAGATATAGGTCACGGTTATGAGAGGGATATAATTTAAGATTATGAGGGATATAATGTGAGGCTATCAAAGGGATATAATGTAAGGTTATGAGGGATCTAATGTGAGGTCATGAGAGGGATATAATGTGAGGCTGTCAGAGGGATATAATTTAAGGTTATGAGAGGGATATAATGCGAGGCTATCAAAGGGATATAATGTAAGGTTATGAGAGGGATATAGTGTGGGGTTATGAGAGAGATATAGTGTGGGGTTATGGGAGGGATATAGTGTGGTTATGAGAGGGATATAGTGTGGTTATGAGAGATATATAGTATGTGGTTATCAGAGGGATATAATGTTAGGCTATGAGAGGGATATAGTGTGCAGTTATGAGAGGGATATATTGTGAGGTTGTGAGAGGAATGGAATGTGAGGTTATGAGGAATGTAATGTGAGGTTACTTAAAAATTAATGTTTTGTTTTGTTATTTTCAGGACCGAGTAGACAATGTACGGACAAATTTGGATAAATCTATGCAGATACAGACAATATTAAGAATGCACGAGGCCAGAGATCGTAATATCGTAGAAAACAACTTTGATCGAGTCAACGTCTGGTCAGCTGTACAGCTGTTCATAATGATCTCTGTAGCCCTGGCTCAGGTGTTGATGATACGGAACTTATTTGATGACAAGAGTAAAGTAGGACAAACAAAGGTCAGAACATGACCTTGGATTTTGGATATTACTCCGTATGATATTTTCTTTGGAAATTCAAGAGTAAATGGTGGCTGTATTTAAAATTTGCTGATAGTCTGCAACTAAAACTGTGGTGAAAGTTTCTAATTTTATAGGTCAATTACTCTTTTTTTAATTTATGGGAAAAAAACTTTTCTTCTTGAAGAAGCGAATATGTTGGGTAGTCTTTAAGGACATTTACCTACATGTATCAAAATTATGAATGTGCCCCAGCTTTTTCCATCTTCACATATCAAGTTGAATTCTACAATAATTTCCATTGACGTACTGATTGGGTAAATTCTAAAGGCACATTTATGTCATACGTATAGATAGCCTATAAAAATCAGAGGTGAACAAACACCAAGCAGCGATATTTGTCCCCCGACGCCTGAAGTGGGTGAGTGAGTGAATAGGATTTAAAGTCGCTTTCAACAAGATTTCAGCTATATATCGCGATGAATCAACTAAGCACCCAGCCAAGTTGGCTAAAGAGACTACAGTGGTGGGGTCCGTGCTCCTATATTTTGACTTTTTCTCATGAAAACTTTCATCAATGCTCTGTAATGAGTCGAACTGACATGAGGAAATTCATTTCAGATTTTTTTTTTCGCCTCCCTTCGCTGGGCGAATATGAAAACATTTAAATCTTTCTATGCTGAATCAAACAACAGAACAGGTCACCTGAAAGACCACCACTATGACCACATTCAGTGAAAGTAATTCGATTAAACACCAGAAAACTACCAAGTTTGGAACATACATGTAGTACAGACCTGTCTTACACTCCTTTATTTCCTATATTTTATTCAGAAAATTCCTATATTTCGCCTATATTTTTGCAAATTTCCTCCTATATTTTCACTGTGAGCCACTTGCAGGCCTGTTTATTTGAAATTTAACTAATGATGAAAATCTGAGCGGTTGAAGTCGCTCGACACTGAAACAATTAATTTGGCATGGAACCATAAAATTCAGTACCCGGCATGAAGAGCAATCCCAAGGGAGACCACTGGCAAGGTACCCACAAATACCAAATTTGTCCTAATCCGGTTCGATTTTCAGAATTGTTGTCCGGAAACTAAATTTTAACTTTACTCACCAGTGGCGTCACCTATAGATGGAGCAGCATGAAAAGTAATCACAAGCAAGATCTTGAACCGAGAACCCACATACCCAATTTGAAAAGAATCTGTTCAGTTTTTTTAAAGTTGTCCAGAAACGAAATTATAACTTGGCCCCCAGGCGGCACCACGTATAGGCAGATCAGCATGAAAAACAATCCCAAGCAAGATCTTGAGGCAAGGTACCCACATACCAAATTTGAAAAGAATTAATTCAGTTTTTCAGAAGTTACTGTCCAGAAACGAAGTCGGATGGACATATCAGGAATATAGGAGGTTTTGAGGAAAATATAGGAAAATACAGGAATGGCCCAAAAATATAGGAAATATAGGAGGTACTTGAAGGCCTGAATATAGCAAGTATTGCTTTTCAAACTGGGAATTTACATTTCCTTCGATTAGCTGATCAAATTTTAATTTAGAAAAAATCACACCGGGGCACTTCTGTTTGGGTCTTCGAATATGGACCATGAAATATTTAGAGCTATGACATCACCACCAATCTAAGTCAAGGGCCGAGTTAACGAAGCCTCACTTGAGGCAGTTTTGGCACAAGAAAAGTGCACTTGAAAACCTCTCTTAACTGGAGTTTTTGCTTTTTGCATGAAAGTTCAATTGATCCAGATTTCAAGTGTGGTCAGGCCTCCCATGAAATGAGTTCTGAAGTCATTGCCACTATTATACAATCTCATATATTCAGCCCCCGCTCTTGTTCTGAATTAGCATGTCGGTATCCCAAGTCTGTGCCTTTCACTTTGACTTTCGATGTCGATTTCAGCCCGACATGAAATTCAAACCAGTCACATTTCATACCTTGCAGCGGATTGGCGTAATCAGCTAGCTTAGCGTGTTCACTGATTGGTTTGATTCAGAGGAAACCCCTTGATCTATTAATATCCAGAACTGCTATGAGTAAGTAACCAAGCCAGTGTATCAATCCTAACAGATCAATCAATACACTGGTTCGCAAGGATGGTATTTTGTGTGCATAGGAAGTGCACTTGGTCAAGTATGAAAATCACCCTTGACAAAAAGCTAAGTAAAGTGAAGTTTCATGAAATCGGCCCCTGGACATCAGTCCAACAGTGCAGAGGATGAACCTTATGGGCTTGGTACCTTCCATTTATGAAGTGCACTTATCAAGTGCCATCCCTTAAATCACCTTGTCCATATACTCAGCAATGGAAACCGTGAAAACTCTTTCATGGTTATCATGGTACTCCATAAACACCATCATCATTGTACAAAACCATCTAGTCGTCTTTTTTTCTTAAGATTAGTGGATGGACATGTAGGTGTGGTTACAGGCCTAGATCCAAAACATGAATACCACAGCTGCAGGTTTATATGAAGTTACACCAGTGTCTTCTGAGAAAACATTTGGGTAGGCGAGCATGTGTAGTTTTCAACTTGGTGTGTGAAGATGGCCATTACATGCAACTAAGACGTGATCATAATTTAAGTTTGTCCATCATCTGAGATGGGGACAGCATCATCTGTGATGGGGACATAAAATATTTCCTGTATATACATGTTTGAGTGTTGCACCTCGATGTTCATGAACATGTGTGTACTGTACCAAGATGTAAGGATGTCGATAAAATAAGGGTTAAGTTTTTTAATGAATAGATTTATTCATTGCCTTAATTTGTACATGTTGATTTTTGAAATTGTATTTTTTTAAGCTTCCACTGTTTTGCACACAGTGAAATGTGAAATAGTTTTTAGATATACATAGTAATGATGGTGAAGTTTCAGTAATTTATATGGAAAAAGTATGTCGATCAGCTTTACAGTTGACAAAGTTCTGGGAAATTTGCATTGTGTAACGGATAACTTGATGTCCCTAGATAAGATTGTGTTGTAGACGAATTTGCGTAATGGCTTCTTTTTGCAGTCTGGAGGGCAAGAGCTGTCAACATGTATCGAAGATATTGGTATAAAATTAGTGTATTTAGAGGGGCATGAGATCAAAGTAAATTGTGATTACCAAAAATACAAACCTACCTGTAGTTCAATTCCTGTCTTTCATCTTGTATTCAAATATGATGGTATCAGAGTAGTGCATCTGGGATGTTCTTATACGATTGTGGTCTGGTTAACTAGCGGTGATGGCAAGCTCATGAGGGAGCATTTAAGTATTAAGTACTTGGGGTGGAAGCCCACATTTTCTCCCTATCTACTCTGGGTTAAATGTTGCACACACAGTGGGGAAAGTAACTGTAAGGTGGGCGGGGCAGAGAAGATTTATTTGTTTATACATGTACGTAATATTTGAAATGACCACAGAGCATGAAATACATATAACATGATTTTCTCACCAATTATTATCATGTACAATTTCATCATTTGTGAATTAGAGTAAATCCTGTATTCCTGTGAAATTCTCTAGCATAAACATTGGAGTATTTTATTACAACAGGAATTCGACAAAAATGGTTCAAAATGATGGGGATATTTCATTATCATTTTAATGATTTTTGTCTGATTGAAATTGGGGGTGATTGGATTTTAATTGGACGATTGAATTACATGTAATAGAGGATTTAATACACTGAGCATATACTGTAGTCTGATCAACGTTATCTTAACCACATATGTACACGTATTCTTTACTTAAACGAACTCTCTTGTGTATTTCTCGTGTAGTCTGATTTTATCAACTGATTATTCTTTTGCTATCAGAATGTATTGTGTGGTAGAAATTTACTTGATTACTTTACAACCTGGCACATTACCTTGCCAGCCAATGCTCAGAGTTGTTCATCACTCACTGAATGACCAAATAATTCAGTATTCTCTATATTATAGATTAACAGTTTTGGAATTTTCTACGTTTATTCTGTCTGAGTGGTCAAATCATGGCTGTGTGTGTGTGTAATATAATATATATATATATATACATGTATGTGTGTGTAAAGCTCTGAAATATCACTATTCGTTAGATTGGAAATACATATATATGTATAGTCAACTCCCTATGACCTCACCCAGTGAAAAGACTGTTTTCTAGACAATGGTCCTGAAGCCTGATGACGTAGGCCCCCTACATCCATGACAATAAAATACCACTTCTATCCCTTGATGCAGTGCAGGCCCCCAACATCCATGGCAATTAAATGACAGGTGAGCATCGTTATACAATTCAATTAGCCGGTCACCTCCTTAGTGTAACATGACATCTCCCTAGTATAATCCGTGGCGTGTCCCGACTCCTCCTCCTCCTCCGCTTTACTCACTGCACAGCGGGTCGCATAGGTGTGGCGCGGGATAGGGTGGGGCGAGAGACCTGGGGTTTTCGCTACCTGAGATTCCATGGGCCAGGCTTGCACCCTACAGTAGAATGGGTCGACTGCGCGATGAGTAGTATAGAAAGGGCACGCGATCTCCCTATCTCTATAAACTAACCCATGGGGGTGAATGAACCCTCGTCAACTTAATTGCCAGCATGAGGTCCCTGAGCTAAGCTGGCAGTGTCTGATGAGCGAGCTTTAATTTGGTGCATCGGGTTACATATAGGTCTCCACGCCTTGCAGGACATGTAATTTGAGTTGATAATGACAATTTAATTGGTTTCGTGTTAAACAATCCATGTTAGATTTCTGGATGAGTGTTCACTTGTCATACAGATGAATGGAAATACAAAATTCATCACGTGATTGAGAGATATATAATACGTCATCAGGGTATGGGACCATTATTCGATATACCATGTATTCGATATATCAATTGTAAATCTGATGTTTGAATCTGTGAGGTTTATCTGACTGTAGCCTCGTAACGTCAAAGCCCACTATAAACTAATGGATGATGGTTTCAATGTTCAGAATGATCTAAAATCATTTCCAACAGTGGCCAATGTTTTTTTGGTGTAAAATTGTGAAAACCCGTTAGTCACCAGTTTACATTGCACGATATATCAATCGTGGTTTTGCCAAAAACAGTGATTTACTTTTGAAAATTTCCATGTCAATTCAAACTCGGTTCATCGGAGGGGCGAGCTATACAAAAATTTGAACTTTACACAAATTGTCATTCATTTATCAGAAATCAATCTTGTCCCAGTGTGCATGAATGCCTCATTTGCATAATGAAATGATTAAAGGTGAACTGCAAAGCTTTTAACTTTATCTAAAATGTTGCTTATATACATCGTCTTATGTGACGTAACTTTTATACGTTTTTGGGGCAAATATATTTTGCAAAATTGTACTAATTACAATACTTAAGTTATCCTGTTACAAGTCCGTCTTGAAAACTTGCATCGCTTGTCTCTCTTGGTTTGTAGAACGTTATGACGTTATAGTGGTCTCCTTCATTCAAGTTTTATTTTAATGTGATGTCATGCTACATCGGATGAATGAACGAGGACCACTATAACGTCATGACGTTCCAAAAACAACGGGAGGCAAGCGATGACGTTCTGCCTCTCGTTTTCTGGTGGTATAAGTTTTGACTTCTCATATACCCAAAATAAAACAATAACCCACAGAACTATTACCACACATATTTGTAACAACTATAGAAGTTCTTGTTTTATGACATTTTAACAGAACTTTGGAAAGCTTTTCAGTTCACCTTTAAAAGTACAGGAGTTGAAGAATTTGACTGTTGAGCATTCAAATATTATGTACACAGTGAGGAGGGAGGGGTGGTCTAAAAATCAGGATTTTTCTATGTGCACTTAAATTTTGTGTATGGGAGGGGGGTACACAAATCCTCTTTTTTTTGCATACGTAAGACTTGAATAGCCCCATACATGTATTTTGAATCCGGGACTGATGATCCAGTGAGTTTGTATGATATAATCAGACAATAACACAGCAGAGGAGAAACACAGCAATTTTTTGGTGCGAGACTCCAAAAAAATATAATTGACCTGCTGCAAGTTGTATTGTCTGTCTTTCATCCAGAATATTACCTATTCAGAGGGTGGTTTACACCAAATCTTGCCGGAAACACTTTAAACATGTACTACCATATGTTCAGCTTGGTCAAGATATGTATGTTATCACGATACTGTGTAACCTCGCTGTAATGCTGATATTGGGGGATCAAATTCGAACCACCTTATAGATTTTCAGCCTTATGAAATGGTTGAATTGATATGCATTTGTTACTTTGGGGGACATGACAGCACAAGCCTCGAGGCACTTTATAGTGAGGCTAGATTATTTGTTTTTCAAGAAGGATTGGAAGCTATATTTTTCCGTGATTTGAAAGCACACAGGCGATCAGGATTGTTACTTCGACCTAAATATTCAAACAAAATAGGTGGAAAATTTGTTATGCATGATAAGTACTGAAGACATGAAGTGTGTTTTTCTTCATAACCATGGAAATGTTTTGTGTTTTTTTTAAATCGGAAAAATATGTTCATTTCATACAAAAATATCTCTCCAATCTGAGGATCTCGATATGTCACCCTGACTGCTTACATGTAGTGTTTTATGCAAGTCCTGGTTGTTTTCTATGTAAACTGAACAATTAGTGTGTATTGTTAACTATGCAATTTTGTGAACCTGTGCATGATGTACAGATTATTTGTTATTGATATTTAGTTGAATTCACCTATTATTGCCGAGGAAGATCAAATCAGTAACTATCCGTCTCTAAATTCCGACATTATCATGGATATTTGTTATCTTGTGATGAATCCATGAAATTCCTTTCTTATTCGACTGATTGTGTTCATTGACATTTCCATGTAACAAGCGATTCCATTGGTTAACCAGTTTGTTTAAAATATCATCTAACTTGCATGAGATTTTCATGTTATATTCTTTTGTTCTGATATGACTGAAGGTAGAAATATCAAATATCAGTGTTCTGCATAAAAACTATTTCATAATTAATTATTTTAAAGCAGAACATGAGAACAATCAAAAATCTTAGAGCTAAGGGAATTCAACATTTCATCAAATAATTACCCTATACTGTTATTGCCAGCTGCCCTCAGCGTTACATCACCTTTCAGAGTCCACATGAACAGATAATTTTGTTATAGCTCTGATGCAGTCGCACAGACCAATCGGCTGTGACCATTTCACACATACTCTTATATACGCAGATAGCACCCAATACCGCATGGCTGAGTGCAAATGATCGTAACATTCATTTGTAAGGGTTTAAGCTTACCAAATCAAATTTGTGATTGGGGAAGGTTTGCAATAAAAAGACTAAAAATATTTATCTTTGTGTGGAGTTATTAAATGTTATTCCTTGTGAAAATGCAGTAGTAAGGAAAAACTGATTTACTCTGCAAAATATGACATAAAATGCACAATCTTAATAAATAATGCAGATAATGTGCTATTTTGAGGAATACAGGAGAGAACATCCAGTGGGAGTAGTTTATATATTTTCTAAATAAATGAACTTTCTTCTTGATAGCTCATCAGTAGTCCGGAGATTGTTATATGACCTCCAACCCAGAGTATATACATGCTGTGGGGACACCACACACGAAGAGCCTGACCTGTTTCGATCTTGAAAGATCTCATCAGAGACGATGTGAAAAGTGATTCTAGTTGCAAAAAAGCGAGCTATATATACCCTGGTGCCTAGTTGTGTCCGCTTGGGACCCGTATCTGTAATCTGATTGGATAAGAGAGGGTGTCCGCTTGGGACCCGGATCTGTAATCTGATTGGATAAGAGGGGGTGTCCGCTTGGGACCCAGATCTGTTATCTGATTGGATAAGAGGGGGTGTCCGCTTGGGACCCGGATCTGTAATCTGATTGGATAAGAGGGGGTGTCCGCTTGGGACCCTGACCTGTAATCTGATTGGATAAGAGGGGGCGTCCGCTTGGGACCCGGATCTGTAATCTGATTGGATAAGAGGGGGTGTCCGGGTTGTGTCTAGGAGGTACCGGTTGGATGATCAGGGTCTATTAGGTTAGGGGTAGGGAATGACCGGTGTCGAGAAGTTCGCGAGAAGTTTTTTTTGGTGCTCCAGTGAAAGTGTTCAATGGAAGAATCGGAACAAGGCAGTGAAAACGGATACATTGCACAATGTTTTGTCCCTGTTGTGGGGCGATACCTGGGTAACAAAAAGACCAACAAAGATAAAATTATATTAAATAAGAAGTATATTTCGTGTAATATATTGTGTAAAAGTCAAAGGTAGGCTCCAAAAGTTTTATAAACGGAATTACTGTCTCCGGTTGGAGGGACAGCAGTGGAGGACGAACCTGGCATTCTCAAATAGCCTGTCATGATAATCCCTCCGGTCCTGTGGGCAGAGAGGGCCGGGGCGTGTTTGCCTCCCAAGCGTAATGTAATTTCCTTTCGTTGATAAGAGTGGTGATGGGATATGATCATCTATGCTATGAAGTGTAGAGGAGTCTTATACAATGAGTCCACATCTGTTTCTGTGGGCCGGTTGGTCCTCGTATCGTTGGTAGTCTCTGCCACAAACACAAGAAAATGTTTTACCCAGATGGGCGCTGTTGTAATGCCTTTTTAGGTTGGATTAGAGTAGTTACGTCCGCAAATTTTGCAGATGTACGCCATTGCTGAAGTGTGAGACAGACTGGTTGATAGGAACAGATGTTTGTTGGCAACGTAGCGACGAGGTCATTGTGACATCCCCTTTCCGGAGCGAGTAGGGATGTCATGGCATCGTGGGGATATAACGTCTGCTTGTTGGGGTGACGTCAAATCCTTATCGATTGAGACAGCAAAGTTTTGGCATCACGATAGGAGTTTATGGCTGGTGGAAGAGAGAGTCGGGTCTTGTGGAGGGTAGAGACAGAGTATGTAAGTGAGGGGAGATACGAGACTAGACTCTATCTCTCTCGTTGATGCCGGTGGGTACTTTGGTATGTAACTGATTCATCCAGTAAACCTCTCTGGAGTGTCGGAAAGGATCACTTATGGGCCGATCATCGGGGTCGGAGCAGACAACGTCAATGATTTCAAAGAGATTATCAGTGACAGAGTGGCCATGTGTTGACCAAAAATGTCGGGGTGCAGGTTCGTCGGGTTTGAGACTGTGTATTACGAAGGTGTTCAAGAATCCAGACATGGAATTGCAAGGTTTCACCCACGTATTGTTTGTCACATTTCTTGCAAGTTAGCATGTAGATGACATTGTGGGTGGAGCAGTTGCCAAGTAGGTTTTTTCGGTAGTGGAGGCCTGTCTATGAGCTTCTAAAGTGTTGACGAGGATTCATAGCGGGGCAGACTTTACAGTTCCGATATTCAGTCTTCGACCGGATTGATCTGGGTTTGCTACTGAACCCGGCAGAGTGCGGGGGGTATTGGATACGGGCACATACCAGGAGGTCTCCCAAGTTTGGGTTGCGTCTGAATGCAAAGAGGGGGAAATCTGGGAAGAGGGACCCAAGGCGGGTTGAGTTCTGAAGGATGGGCCAGATCTCATGTAATTAAACCATTTGTCTGGATTGATCTGGGTTTTGCCACTGAACCCGGCAGAGTGTGGGGGGTATTGGATATTACGGGCACATACCAGGTGGTCTCCCAAGTTTGAGTTGCGTCTGAATGCAACGAGGGGGAAATCCGGGAAGAGGGACCCAAGGCGGGTGGAGCTCTGGAGGATGGGCCAGATCTCATGTAATTAAACCATTTGTCCAGATTGATCTGGGTTTTGTCACTGAACCCGGCAGAGTGCCGGGGGTATTGGATATTACGGGCACATACCAGGCGATCTGCCAAGTTTGGGTTGCGTCTGAATGCAAGGAGGGGGAAATCCAGGAAGAGGGACCCAAGGTGGGTTGAACTCTAGAGGATGGGCCAGATATGTAATTAAACCATTTGTTCCTCTTATCCCTTCTTATGTCAGAGATCTGAGATACCACTGACTTCAGTAACAAAGTTGAAGCAATTCACAACTTAACCCCCCCCCCCCCATCTTCTCGTCACCATGTACGTCACTACGCTCTTTACAAATATCCCCAACCAAGAAGGTATTGTCTCAGTCGATCAATGTTGAGCCAAACACCACGCTAAATGCTCCACCTCCAACCAAAATCTTCAATTACTCCACTGCAACAACTCTGAGTTTAACGAAAAACAATACCTACAAGTCGGTTACATACAAAAGTACCCATCATCGTCAATGAGAGGTTGATTCTAGTCTCGTATCTCCCCTCACTTGCACACTTGCTTCATCCCAGAGAGACCTGAATAAACCCCGGAAAGCTGCAGTCTTCAAATGAAATGTTCAGTAGGTGGCCCAACACCATGGGTCCACATGTGACTTGTACAGAAATAGTCTGCTTGAGAGCAATTAAAGTTTAGGATTTATCTACACTGTCATTCCAAGAAAATGTGTACATGTATATAGTTCATATAAGACAAGATATCACTTTTCAACCTGACTTGACATGTTAGCAAATGAAACAATAGCCAACCACATGCTCATTTCTCACTACTGGAAATCCCACACATTCACGTCTCTTCATCATACATGACCGATATACCAGAAAATGGCGCACAGTACAAAGTTCACCGATACTTCTGCTGCCATACACAGATAATGATCCTGGTTCACTGACTTGATGATCCCATTATTATTTGAACAGAACTTTCCAAGACTTGAGTACATGTACAGTAATCTTTATGAATTTACATACTAGCCCAGATATACAAAATTTAACAACAAATTCTAATTCATGTGAATGGATAAGGGCGGTTCCAGAAAAAAAATAAAAAAGGGTGGGACAGAAGGCACTTACTTTTTGCCCCCACCACACAAGTAATTAAATATAATTTTATCTCACTACGCATATTATTGAATATAATATGTAATATAATATGATATGTAACCAACAATCCATCAGGCAACCACCCATGCAATTATGTAACTCTTTTTACCCCATGACCCATACGTAAATTTAGTAAAATGGGGGCAAAAAAAAAGTGCCTTCTGTCCCCCATGTGCTTTTTCCTGGAACAGCCCTAAATGCTGGTTAATTATTTTCAGGATATGGTATTCCCTCTAATAATACAATCACAGGAAGTGGAATTTCCCACCATAAAATCTGGAGTGATCAAATTTATTAGAACAAGAAAGTTGACAAAATGGTTCAAAATCCTACATATAATCCATTATTTCTTTGTTATTTCAATGATTGTAAAGGGGGATCAAATTTATTATAACCACTGATTGAATTTTGTCCCCAAAATTGGAAGTAATTGAATTTTGATAGGGGGATTGAATTATTGGCGGGATTACCGTATAAAGCATTTATGTGACATGTATGTGATACGATAAAATAATTTAGAACAAAGAGCATCTACCAATGTTCCAATGCAATAGTTGTCTGTGATACAATGCCATGAAGGCAATATTTGAATGCATGAGGGGAGTGATCTGGCTTGCATGTAAAATTATTTTGGTGGGCTTGCCTGAGAACTCTCATCGCAGACAGCACAGAGCCATATAACATCTACTCCCACATGCTATTCGGCCGACAACGTTGTTTCTACACTCACCAAGGCAGCTATATCAATAACATTCGTAGAGGGCCTTGGTGGATTTCACCAGTGCAAAATTTGCACACCTTGAGTCACGGATGTCTATTGATCTCAAGCATGCCTCAAAACACTTGATTAAAGTGATCAACACATACAGAAAATGTACTTGTCACTGACGTGTGCTATCCAGTAGAATATAACACAGTACAGTGTCGAAGATAGACAAGCCACTTTGATCAGTTATGAACAGGTATTGAAGATGGATTTCTCACACATTTCCTATCTGGACAGGTAACCCTCTACACTTCAAATTGTAAAATGTAGTTCAGTCAACTTCATCAGGATTGAAAGAAATGGCATATGAGCCAAGATCTCCAGGATTACATGGCTGACGGATAGACACAGATGTATGTCACGGTGCAGACCTCAAGAAAAACAGGCTTTATGTCATCATCGTTCCACAACCTCTGAACAGCCTTATGTTCTCTTTTGCAATCATGTCACATTAAAGTCATCTGCCTGACCTAAATCAACCACAGCGTCTTTTTAAATTGTGATTTAAAATTCGCTGAGATGGACATCAGCTTGTTTTCTTCCTCTTGAGTGCTTTGAAGTCGCCCTCTTGCTCGGATAACATTTGGTGGATCTCCTTCACCCTCTTTGTCCTCACAGCATCCCTGTGGAAATAGAATTGGTTGAAATTTTATTATTACCCAAAGTCAAAGAATGCATGCAAAATATATATACACCTCTATATAACACGGTTCATTTTAATGCAGATTAATGTGTAACATGTTTAAAGTGTAACTAACGTCACAGGACCTACGAAGTAGGGTAGGCATTAGGACTCCGACGTGCACTGAACTCTTGGAAATCTCCCCTCCGCGCCCCAAGTTGAAATCCTGCCTATATTAAGATGGGCACAGCTCAAGTCAGAATCACCAGTGATTTTCATCAAGAATCACCAGAAATTTTCATCAAAAGTAGGTCAGCTCAGAACTTGCTGGTAACAGTCCCCTAATGCACGTTCATGCCAAAAATCAAGGTTCTAATGTCAACGGTTCTCCTTATTTTGCAGACGAAAGGACTCGGATGGACCGACCGACTCCCTCATTACCGGACAATTTGCAAATGGTAGCCTACTTCGTAGGAATATCAATGCTGCTGCAACAAGAACTCGCCCATAGTGCGGTCAATATTTTGTCTCCCAACTTCAGCGTTATAATGAAGGTCAAGTGTATTTGATATAAAGCATCAGGTGATGAATTGAGTGGCAACAGAATAATTGCCTGATTTATTAAGAAGGCATATGCTAAAGCACTGTGACATCACATTGGTACAATGTAGATAGTTCTTTTTGTAACATCCTTACTTGTGACATTACGTCAGAGTATCCAGCCCTAGGAAATAATCACGGCATTCAGCAATTGCCGAGGTAAATGCTGAAGCAAAATCAGTTCACCTCAGCTATTTTCAGCATGGTGTTGAATGTGGGTTGTGCATAATATTTGCTGAGGTGGGTTTCTTATTCACACTGGCTAGAGTATCATTGTCCACCCAGCAGCATCAGACATGTCAGAGTGCACTGCCTGAACAGGTCAGTGCAGTATAGGAGGATGATTTTTTTATAGCTCTCTGCTGAAACTGAGAACCAAATTGAGCTACTGGTAAAATAAGTAGTTTAGAACTTCCTTAATATACCATTAATAATTCAGATTTAAAATATTAAAGTTTTTTTTAAAATGATTCGTTTACAGTGTACAAAGATATTTATATTATGATTGGGTAAAACTGTAGTATAGTTTTCAAAATGTTAATGAACATACTTTTTCAGCTGTTTCTGAAGCTGTTCCCTGGCGATGAACTGAGAATCTCTGCGGATTTCTCGAACAGCTCCTTTGAATTCTCGTCTGTGTTTGTGCACCAGTCTCTGTTTCTCATTGTATTCCTTATTACCACCACTCCGTTTCTTCTTACCATCAAATCTGAACAAAAAAAGGAAAGAATGAACAACAGGCAAAATATAATACATGCTCTCTAATTTGGGATAAATATTTTGAAAATCTACAATATTGATGCAAATGTGCTTTTAGCAACTAAGATGCCAGAAATAAGAAATATTTGGAGAATTTAGGCTTAAAAAGAAGCAAAATTTAGGCAGATAAGAGACTGCTCTAATTTGGGGGTTTATTATTCTATCCCTAATTTAGGTACCAGTCAATGGTATGAATTTGGCTGTGTATCTACATCTATTTGTAGGGTTCATGCTTCTTTACAGAGATGGCATTCTATTACCTTTTTGTCAAATTTATATGTTTCTTGCTGAAAATATATCTTTATTGCTTGTATTGTCCCGTTTGTGAAAATGGAGATGTGTTTCAGGAAGCCATGTGACTTCTAAATTCGGCTTTGCCCATCTATCGTTTTTCAACAAACACTGCAACATGTCTCGGAGGACGTCTTGCCATGCTCGATTCATTGTCTATATTTGGCCTGACCTGCCACTGATCTTGGAATTTGCGCTTTCCTAGCAGTTTTTTTTTTATGGTTTTGAGAAAGCGGCAAGCAGTCATATATCCTGCCTTTTGAAATTTTCACTATCTCACTGGGGAATGATGCAGTGCATTGTAGGACATCACAGAAATTCCCAAAAGCAGGAGTTATCTCCCCCACCGTGCACAACATGGCAGATGAAAACATCAAAATATTTCCCCCTTTTACATGTCAAACATGCTCTCGGCCAGTCAGTCACTACAAAGACAATTTGGCATCAAGATTTTGACGATCGAGTCCGGGTATGTTGAGCAACCAATAAAAACATGCAGCTTCGCAAAAAGATCGAGCCCTTCAGGGTGGCACATCATTTGAGGTTGCACATCATTGGCAATGCACACGATTTAAAATAACAACACATTTATTAAGAAAGTAAACATTTATAAACAATGTTTCTATTTATTAACAAATCAAACCTGTTTCAATTCTATGCCATTAATCTCCGTCAGGAAGATGATACAACGTAGAAAACGGAAGTTAAAACTAAAAGTTAGCTCCCCTAGGCGGAGAGTTGTCCGCCCCTAGGAGAGCCTCCCATTCACTCCAGTGCATTACTATAAAGGTGTCTGCACAAACCATTCTCGTCCTCTATTCTCATTGTAATTACCGAGACCCGTAGTGTTTGAGGCCGGCATGAGGGGACGGAGGGAGGGACAATCAAATTGAAACAGGTTTGATTTGTTAATAAATAGAAACATTGTTTATAAATGTTTACTTTTTATGTCACAAATAAACCTGTTTCAATTCTATGCCATAGTACCAACATATGGAGGAGGGAATCTCGGCCTTGTGGTAACTCCCATAGCAGACTAGTAATCGCTGGATTGACACAGACATGGATATCAAATCGAGACATTAACTCTACAAATTAACTCTGGCCGTAGTTGCATAGAGTAATTGGAGAAACTGATACAGTTTACTTATCTTCAGATTGTCTCCATCCATGAAGCTGTGCTCGTGGTGTGGTACAGCAATCCAACCAAGATTATTCCTCGTGTGCCTTCGGCCGCTTAGATAGGTCCTCTTGGTAGGCACTGTATGATACTGCAATGGTACTCTCTAACCCAAGCCTTGAACATACAGGGCGATACTTGGTCTGACCATAAGTATTCTGAGGGACACTCCAACTTAGAGGGCCACCAAGACCACACCACTCTCAGTAAAACAAGCACCCTCAGGACAATTCACCATTCTAGGAGAGATGAGAAGAAACACGTTGGAATTGCCGTGCAAGTTCCCTGGGTCCCGAAGCTCGCCGTCAACCCTCTGTACTTGCGTCACTAATGTTGACCCTAGGACTGGAGCAGGTGTTCTTTTGAGAAGACTGGCCAGGGACCCAGCTGAGACATCTAGAAGGGAGTCAGTTTCTGGAAGACACAAGCAAAATTTGCAGTTAGGAGTAAACCCTATCCTAGTGTCAGGCCTTCATTGGTAATTATAAAATCCATGGCCGGTCAACTGACTTATTTCTACCTTCTGAGATGCCTTTATCATATAATATATGTAATGATAACAATATGTCTGAGATGAGATGAGATGATACAGCAAGCTGGCTGTCTTGCTGCGAGGGTGACAATTTTGCCGCCCCCCCCTCTTTTCTGAAATTACTCACAACGTGCTGGGTAGCCACAGTGGCCCAAGCGTGGTCACACTATTGATTGCACTGTCATACCACTCAGACAGAAATTAGTGAACGTGGAGTTAATTGATCAGGCACCAGACAGGACATTGTCAAGGAGGGGTCAGTTCTTCCCTACGTGCCATGACGCAGCGATGGCACGAATCACATTAGAAGCAGAAGACATAGCGGGGGCGTCAATGGAATATCTACCTTCTGCCAATTGATAAGACTATTTTATGGTCTTCTTCAACTACGCGGCTTTTTAAATGTCAAGCCTTGCTGACAGGCGAAGGGACAGAATAACCGTAGCCGAAAACCGTGAACGGATCGGTACGAGTAAGATGGTGGCGAAAGGCTCGAAAGGACATAGCAGAAGATCGTCCTCGAGGCCATGTACAAAGTCTGACCACACAGGAATAGAGTACGATTGTTGAGCGTACGGACCCAAACGAACAGACTCATTTTTGGCGATAAATTCAGGAAAAAGGGCCGAAAAGAAATGCAGGAACAATCCGCTGTCCAGGTCATAGGAGATCTACAAGAGCATTTAGTTCAGAAACACTCTGGACGCCAAAGCAAACGCCGCCACAAAGTCCGTCTTATAAGATACAGCTTCATATAGACACAGACTCTTAAGGGTTCAAAAGGTGGAATGATCAGAGCACACAGAACCACACGATATCTTATTTCGGTAATCTTTGGCGAGTACACACAACTGTAATGCGAGTCTTTCATCAAGTCCCGTATCTATATGGTCCTACACAGGTATGAACGACTTTGCACCAGTCTCTCATATCTATATGGGTCGACTTATGTGTGAATAGCAAACATTTATAAACAATGTTCCTATTTGCTACCAAATCAAACCTGCTTAATTCTATGCAGCGTGAATAAGCGCAAAGATATTATCGTTGAGGTTAATGTCAGTACCAAATGTAAGCCGTAACACCCTAGCCAGAGCAGAAAGATAGCCTCCCATGGTGCTAATAGAGACTCCATATCCTGGTGAAGGTGAAGGAGGAAGTCAATTACGAGGAAAAAAGTCGGGAACGATATCACGTCCTCGGCACCAGGACCAATAAATCCGCTGAAGAGACCGAACCCAAAAGAGATGTAGTGCGTAAGGTCCTACATATAATAATCAACCCTAAGGATGAGGACAGAACCATAATGTCAAAGTCTAACCAAAGGTGTAATGGTCTAAACAGGAATAAAGTACTTGATGGAAAAAAACAGTTTCCCGACTGTCTCCAAGTACCCCACGAAGACATTGTGTTGTTTAAGCACCATCCTAAGGTAAATGGATCCCAACATAATGTTTGAGTGATAAAGTCAACATGGTTCTGTGTTAATACAACACTGTGCTGAATTCAATTCAAAGGTGACTAGTCCGTCATTTACAATCCCGCCGTCGTCCCCAGAGAAGATCCATAATCCCAAGACCTATTCCATATAACAGTATTTGACAAATACTATTGATCCCAATACAATCTTGATGTTCTGAACTCAAGCCTGGAAATCAACAAGGTCTGAACCAAACTCTCTCTGTAGAATAACAACGAACCTGAGTAAATGACAATGTGAGAAACCCGAGCAGAATTGAAACAAGTGGTAGGTTGACGCCAAACGAACGGACTTTCACTCCCACCGTGGCGTTACCACTTAATGAATATACATCCTCATAATGGAGCAGGATACAAACTTGTAACAGTACACGACGTAACAGAGGGGCGTTGCAAACAGTAACCCCGTAGTCGATTGTAATAATTTTCCTTCTCTTAAAACGCAGTAGAGATGAACACATTAAATGCCTGTAGCGTTAATCACCCAATGTAAGCTCAAAGAGGTAAATGGGATCTTGGATCTTTGTGTCAGTGAATATGAAAATGTGTCAGTGAAGATGGTTACATTATGATCTCTCTCGATGTAATTTGTCTCCTGTACATGAAATACAGTACTGGAGATTTATATGGAGAGAATATTAAACATTTACAAAAATGTTACTATTAATATTTACAAAGGCGGGCAAGATCTGCTTTCTAAGGGCAACATTTAAAGCATTCATGACATTTAACAAGAGCAAATTCCAACAAGCGTCTGTCGATTTCCGAAAGGGTCGGATCGTCAGAGGCCAGTAAAAGGTAAAAACCCGTCTAGCCTGGATATATAATTTCCCCACGCTAACGGGCTCATAATACCTAACACAAACTCTTTACAAGAAAAACAAACCGTGTGAGAGTCCAAACTGGACCAACAATCCCACACGAATTACATGCATTAGATATCGGAAACTCAGACAAAACTAATGAAAGAATTTCCGACAATAATGAAAGAATTTCCGACAAGAAAATAACACAATTTCAAAACCGATAAGGATACGCGGGTCGTTACAACAACAACCCAGGTTGTATAAACACTTCCTTCTTGTGTACTGGTCGAGGTACAACAGAGAATAGAGGACGAGAATGGTTTGTGCAGACACCTTTATAGTAATGCACTGGAGTGAATGGGAGGCTCTCCTAGGGGCGGACAACTCTCCGCCTAGGGGAGCTAACTTTTAGTTTTAACTTCCGTTTTCTACGTTGTATCATCTTCCTGACGGAGATTAATGGCATAGAATTGAAACAGGTTTATTTGTGACATAAAAATATGATTTCTATATTAGCGATGTTGAGGTTGGATTGAAGCAGAAACTATATTATATAACTCCCAATAAAGATTACATTTTTTTTCGAAAGTAAGCTTACACATCCCATTGCATAGATCTGATAAGTACATGTATAGTTAGGAACAATATCTGATAAATACATGTACATGTATAGTTAGGAACAATAGGTGTGCAATTTGGAGCATGTTCTTGGTGTAACTTTGTGTGATGAGATGTGAAGAAACAAAGCTAATAACAATGCAATAGTTGGAGTAAATCTATCATTCCCAGTATGCAATGAGACACCAGCACTGTGGTAAACCCTCACATTTGTATGCAAATAAAAGAATACAATGATAACTGTGTCCAATCATACTGTAATGCTCCACAATAATGTGCACTGGTAAAGACTGATTAATTCAAACTCAGTTTTTTGAGTTAAACAGACACAGATATGGTTGTGCAAAAGTTTTAGAGTTACCAGAATTTGATAGCAAAATTCAAGGAAATGGCATCCTTCATTTAAGGCGACACAAAATTAAAAACTAACAGGGGTTCGGTACTGCGGGATTCCCCTGCCGGTTATTTTGATATTGTACTTCTGAAATAAAATAATGTCACCAAACTATTAGTAAATACTATAAAGGAATATACTGTAGGTGATTTCATATGTATGCCTGTGTATACAATGTACACTGCATCTCATTCCTAATAACAGGTTAGTATCACATACAAGAGATATAAAATTAGAAATTGAAATAGGAGGGTATGGAGTTGGGCAATGCATTGAATAAGTGTAGCATGATGTAAGCTTCAGGAAAATATGAGGATATGGGATCGGGCGAAGCTTAGTTTAGGTGATGGATGGTGGGGCACAGTGCCCCGAGGGTGCGGACATGCTTCCATGGGTAGCACATGGGTTGAATAAGTGTAGGATCATGTAAGCTGTGGGAAAATATGATGGTATGGGGTCGGGCAATGCTTAGTTTAGAAGATATTGGGTGGGGCTCGGTGCCCCAGGGGTGGGGACATGCTTCCGGGGTTAGTTGATGGGTTGAATAAGTGTACAGGATGATCTGAGCTCCCAAACTATACGAGGGTTTGGGGTCGGGTAAAGCTTACTTTAGGAGATATGGGGTGGGGCTCGGTGCCCTAGGGATGGGGACCTGCTCCCCGAGGGTAGTGGATGGGTTCATTAAGTTTAGCCAGATGTAAGCATTTGGAATAGATGAGAGTTCGGGGGGTCGGGCCGACCTTAGTTTAGGAGACATAGGCGAGGCCGAGAAGCTGTGGACAGGAATTTTCTAAGTCCAAAACTTTAACATTTACTTGGTCCTGGGGTCCCAGGGGTGGGGACATGCTTCCCGAGGGTAGTGGATGGGTTCAATATGTGTAACCCGATGTAAGCATCTGAAATATGAGGGTTCGGCGGTCGGGCAGGCCTTAGGATCAAACTTTAACATTTACTTGGTCCTGAAGAAAAATTTTCTAAGTCCAAAACTTTAACATTTACTTGGTCCTCAGGGTTTCATACAAGTCGTGTTTTGCCACCGGTATTCGGTGGCAAAATTGAGCTAAAAACTCAATTCATGCCATAAAAAACTGAAGTTTATATGTTTAGTGAGGAAAATATTAAATTTTTGAACTGAAAACTCAATTCCGAAAAAAGCTAGAACACATAATTCAAGCAAAGAATGACGAAAAAACAGACGTCGACTCGCGCCAAAAGGGGATTTCCAAATTCAGCCGAAAATCAGTCTTCGGACATTTCCGTTTCCGACTTCACGTTCGTCATTGAATCGATTCTGAAATATTCCTCGGAATACTCTCGCTGCGACGTGAGAGTCTTCCGAGTCTATACAGCTAGTAGTGACAATTTCTCGGTGATAGTCAGGAAATATCGGCCCAAATATATTGCACGTCGACCACCGCTCAGACAGTGCAGATTATCTTTTTTTCCATCTTCCTCCGGAATCACCATTTACCAAGCCTCGATCCGTTTTTCGCTTTTTACAAACAGCTCCAAATCTAATCTCACCCACAGGCAACAAAAATGTAATGAGCTGTTACATTATTATGCGCGCGGTGTATTACTCAAAACATGCCACATAATTTAGTTTCTAACTATGCAGTTATGTCAACCATGCCATTATATATTTCAATTATGTCATGAATAACATCAATACGGTACTATATGAAGACAAACGCAAACGAACTCTTTTTGGGTAGAGCAGTTTTACAAAATTTACAGAGCTGTGACGCGGCTTAGCAACACAATGGCCAACTTTTTATTGAAAAAATGACGGGGATGGGAGGGGTAGGTATCTATGACTACAACCTGAAAATAGACCCGGTACGTTCTTTCATTCATGCATTATCCATCACGCGCTGGTGATCCATGTCAATCAAAACGACAAACCAATGGAATATCATCGAATCATACGAACTGTTCCTTCCGTTCTACATTTTTACTACGGTGGGGCAGAGACGTTTAGACGAAAGGTATATGCAATCGAAGCCAGGAGATTGCAGTATCGCAGGTAGTCCAAGGAATATATCGGTTGTCGACCTCCGGCACAAGATCGGATCACAAGCTCTTCTCTCGCTGACACTGCATAATTTCCAAATTCATCGTTGAGTGAAAGCAACTTCTAAAAGTTTGCCAAGGGAGAATGATAGATCTTTATACGAGATATTATCAACATTAATAGCTTAATCCTGCTGTATATTCTCAAAAATGTAGGGAGGATTTAGGCAAATTAACCGTTATTTTCTCGCACCAACGCACGTGTCACACCAACACACGCGCTGTTGTTGTTGCAACTTCCGTGAACGGAGTTGATAAATTGATCGGAGTAATTTTGGCTGCGAGATTATAAAACTAAAATGGACAAGCTGTCAATTCAGGAATCATAAATGGAGTGAATAAAATCCAAGAGATAAACTCATATTAACAGTCGGTGGGTGAAACCACTCTGTTCACTTCAACTCGAAGCTTTCATTCATAATTTCAAGTAAATGTCACAGGGGCTAATTCTCAGGGAAATTATTATTTATACTGGTTTACTGAGTTCAAATAGTGGCCTGAAAAATAATTTGATGACAATGGTGGGATATTTTTCAGCAAGTCTTAGTTGAAAGTTTTTTTTATAGACTGATAATTTTCTGTATTTGTATGTTAAATGTTGCACTGTGACTGGAGTATTTTTTGTTGACATCCACAATCTGACATTAGATTGCAAGATCGTGGTCAATCAAGAACATAAAAATGACCATATTAAATTATCGTTTTGTTTATTTTCGCAATTCAAATACACGTATTGACAGGCTCCATTGCTCATCATATGGAAATTTTTGATACATTCCTTATGGTGGTTGCAAAATTACAAATAAACTCAATACAAGTCTGTCGGTCGGCGACAAAAATGTTAAAATACTCAATACAGGTGAAAAAAATACTGAATTTTCAGTATCCGGTGGCAAAAATTTGGACTTCTATGAAACCCTGGGTCCTGCAGATAGACAGACAGACAGATAGACCGACATCATTGTGGCATCTATATCGAGCTTTCCGCAGCTAAAGCTACGGGCTCGATAATAAAAATCAACAATAAACACAAACTGGTGAACGTAAATGCTTTATTCAAATTGTTCCAGGACTCTCATGAAAATTCCATGACCAAAATGTCAATTTCAAAATGTAAACTCCTTGACTTTCAAAGCCTAGAAAATTATTTTCAAATTCCATGATTTTCCAGGTTTATCTGTGACCACACAAACCCTGATTTGTGTTTCATTTAACCAACACCAGATTGGACCTTTTCAATACATGTAGTCCATTCACGAGTTCTCTGATCATTCTGACCCAGCACCAAAGAGGGGGATGCCACATACTGGATCAGTGAGCTTTGCCGAGCATGTATAATCCAGGCTCTTATAGAAAATAGCAGGGATGTGCTAATTATTCAAATATGGTGGGGAAGAAATATTAAATATTCCTTGTGAAACTGAACTAATACCATGAATACTAGGTTTAGTATTTCTATCCGCTTTCGTACAATGAGCATTTATGATTATTTTTTTTCATTGTTATCCATAAGAGCCCAGGGTCATGCATACCTGGTGAAGCTTATTTATTTGGTCGGCCATCCCCATTTGTGTACTGGTGCTTAACGATGAGGGGAAATGACAATGGACTATGTTCAGACTGCAAAGGCTTGGACTGTGTTTCCAAAGGAGGATGAAGGCAAGCAATGCTATCTACACCAGTTCTTACAGTACTTTTGCACTTACATAGTCTCAATTTTCGGCTCAAACATTTTCATTGGCTGTGGTTTTCTGCTTTTCATGGTTAAATGGCTTCTCCCCTTTCTGGCCACTGTGTCACAGTGCTCTGTTATCAATTGTACTTTCTCCTATCAAAACAAAAATTAAACGATACAACACAAAATAAAACTTTGCAGAGAAGATATTCCCACAGAGAAATAATATTACACAAAATGATGCTAATGTCCTTGAAACCCTCATCTGCATTTTCATTGGATGGCCTGACAGGCCAACAGCAATGGAAAATACAAGAGAAAGAGTTCAAGGCTATGAAGCAGTGAAGGAATGTAACAAATTCAAGAGCCATAACTCATGAATGTTGTTTTTTCCCCATACGTGTCTGCTGGCACATTTTCAATCAATTCAATGCCACTAATTTCTTCAGTCTTATAAGTGTATTTAATTACCTTGAATATGTTTGTGACCCGTCGTGGTAGCTTGTTCAACATGTAAGATAATGGCTGGAATATCTCCTTGTGACAGGGTAAATCTTCATATAAAAGTGAGAACTCCAGGACGAGGTCCAAACAGCTAGATATCACAGATAATCTGGAGAATAAATCAGGTACAGCATCACAAAACATAAGCATATAAACTTTTTTAACATCTGAGGATGAACACTTTCAAATCTTTAATAATTCGCATTGACTGGAAGTCACATGTACTGAAGAAGAACATGTAAATGTTACACTCGCGTGCCATGATAAGTTCACAAAATGGCTGACGTTGACATCAGTTCATTACTGTGATGCAAAGTTACAGGTTGTTTAATAGGTTGAATCACTGAAACCAAGTCCTCCAAAATCATGGAATGTGAACATATGACATTTTGACTCAATTAATATATAAATTGTGAAGGAATATTATAATTGAAGAATTTTAATTGCTCCTGAATGGTAGGGGGGTCTAGATTTCAAAGCAACTTGAACATGTTTGTCTTTACAAAATCTGTGTTAAGTAATGTAAAGTTTAAATCTCTAGAACTTTCTACATATATTCTATTGGGACTTGCCTTGGAACTGACCTGATCAAACTGCTAAACAGCCCATACTGAGAACCTTTCATGTTCTTGGACTGTGTCAATCATGAAAAAGCTCTATGAAATTACTATGGATTTGTCTGAGAGAGGCTAAAAAACAAAATTAGTTTCCGAGGGTCTGCATCTTCATAGCAATTTGAAGACAATTGTTTCATCTTTCCAAACTAAATTTGGTATGAATCTGTTCAGTAGAAGTCATTATTTTGAAAATAAGTCTCTTTCTCCACATTTGTTAATGTCAAAATTGACTTGTAAAACCCGTACTTCTGTTTCAATGGAGATTTCTCTACATGTATCATCCGGTTCACCAAAATATAAAAAATTTGGCAGTGGTAATCTCGTTACCTCTCCATTTTTTTTTTTTCCAGCCTGATATTTTTAAAGCAATCATAATTCTATACCAATTGTACCCACTGAGAAATTTTTGCCAAGGTGACACCTTTTTGAAAGCAGACATCACATCGATGTTTATATTAAATGTTAAAACAGTGCTTTCAAAGTGAAATATATTACCTACACAGACCCTATACCTCCCCTTCCAGTATTTTGCCATCAAGAAAATTGGTAAAGAGTTATAATTTTGAGCCCCAAAAACATGTGATATTTTTTTGGCAAAGGCCATCAGCTATTTTGTGATTTTTATTCTATGGCACGGGAGTGTATTAACCAACACTTACTTGAATACATCTGTTTCCAAAGACTTCTTATCAATATGTGATGATAATGTCTTACCCAAGGGTAACCGATTAGAAAAGGAAACATCACTGGAAAGAATAAAGAAAACCAAGAAATAAATTTCTGTTATTTGGTCAATCATCTTAATCTGGAGTCCTCTTTTTTTACTTTCTCTCATATACTCCCCCAGAGTAGAATTCTTAATGTAAAATATGCATTATGCATGAATAATAGGGTGCACTACTCCAGCCAGTATAAAATGTATGTTTGTGAACATGACGTCAAGGGCTTTTTCCTCCCTGGAATAGGCAGGATTGAAATGGGCAGGTTTAAGAAATCGTGTCTTTTCCCAACTGCGTAAATCACCGAAATGCATTCAGACTAGTATAGTAGCTCAACATTTGACAATGTTTCTCTAAAAATTTCATGGAAGAGTTATGTTAAAATTTACATTCAATGACATTAAAACCAACAACTCAATTGTAAATCAAAGGCAAAATTACAGTAGCTCTGAAGTCATCACCGTATTTACAATCACAGAGTGAAAATCCCTCACCTAAGATCATTCTTCTGGACTAGTAACAGGTTAATGCTTTTACCGACAGGCTTGAATGGTGGTATCACCGACTCCACTAGAACAGATAAATACATACTAAGGTACATGTATTTATGGTAATCCCTCTAATAATTCAATCAAAATTCAATAAACTTTTAATAAAAAAAAAATTAATAAGTTTTAATAAATTTGATCACCCCCTAAAATCATGAAATAACAAAGAAATAATGGATTACCTGCATCAGTTTAAACCATTTTGTCAACTTCTTGTTCTAATAAATTTGATCACCCCCTGACTTTTTGTAGAAAATTTTACTTCCTCTGACTGAATTATTAGATGGATGACTACGGATTCATTTTGGTTGTAAGATCTAGTTTTGAGCATATTTCTCATCTAGGTTCCTTTATATTGCAATAGTACAGACCCGAATGAATGGGTAAGAATGAGCCTTGGCTGTGAACCTATTACATTATGTACTAAATATGCAAATGAGAATATGCAAATCAGTAAAGAGGTCATACATTTAACCAATGGCCAGCCACTGTCAGTCACAATAGTGACCGCCACTGTATAGTTCAATTAGTAAATTTGTATTTCTGTGGAATAGTTTGAGTCAGGACTGAAAAGCAACTGATGTCTTCCTCTAGACATGAGCAACTAATTTGAAGTTGACTGACAAAGGCATTCAATAGTTATCTGGTGGACAAGGTGTTCAAATGAAAATCTGCATACAGTACACCTTGCATCTTTGATGAAGGTATAAAGTAGGTAGAACTTGGGTGACAGTCACCAAAATATAATCCAGACTTGCATCGACAACCAGTTTCAGCTTGATTGGTTCAATACTTCGAGATATGTTCTGCCGCCCAGATGGACATACATGTTGATGACAAAACCCTGCAGCCTGAAGGGCAACATTGAACAATCATATCCTAATGAAGGATGAAATCTTTTCCTTATTAGTTTACAGTTCCTAACTTAAATAACATTTATTATGCTTGATTTATCGTCTTGAGTGAGAGCCCCAAATCATGAGAACGGGAGCCATGGGGAAAATGGGTGTGTACAGATATTTCTGAGGATTGGCAGATTTAGTTATAAGCACCCGTGTCCATTGTTATGTTTTTATCACATACATACCTTTATTCTTGTCCTTTTTAGCAGCGAGGAAAAGAAGGCCATGCAGAAAATTGATGGCTTCGGGTATATATCTCTTTGATGAGGATACATACTGAAAAAGATGGGAGAATGACATTTTGGAGATGTGCTGTTGTGAAATGACTGTGGTCATAAATATACCCTGATTAGCTGGATAATATTTCAATCTTCTCAACAAGTCAATTAAATCCGCCTTTTGCCCTATTCGTAATGCCGGTTTCGGCCACAAGGTGGCGCTAGCGCTCACGGCACTTTTGGTCTGTTCCGGTTGTCTGCTACACTGAACATGTGCAGGAGGGAAGGCGCGTATTGTATTTCGTCTCTTTCGTCAGATTTTCTCACAGATGGAGACGTCTTTGGTAGTTTACGTAAGTATAGTCATCAAGTCTAATTTTTACTCGTTTGTACAAGCATAATAAAAGCCGCTTTGTCAACAAATTGGGCAATCAAAGCTCGTCGTTGTTGTTGTTATAAAACATGGTGGGTGGCCGGCAGTTCAGCCTGATTAAACCACACTCTACTGAAAACAATCAGCAGGGGCCAGTTTGTTTGATCAAGTACTGTGAGAAATAATCGGATTATTAGTTAACCCGACTACCATGTAGCTGTTAATGTAGCTGTATGATTATAATGTGATAAACAAGAACCCAACCCGCCTCAGTTGGGACTGCTGATAGTGATTCATAATTTTATTGTGAAAAGACACACTGAACAGGAAATTAATTAACTTCTCATAAATACTGAGGAAGTAGTTTTTGCACTAATAGCTACTTATTTTTAATTTTTTAATTATCTAATTACTATCTAAAAAAGCCGATTGAAGCCAGGAGAACCGCGACAATATTATCAGTGATAATGCCTCGACAATCGTACGGTACAGTAATCCTTTATCCCTGAGTCGATGACACGCAAGTCTCTAGTATAACTAAACAAATGTTTTATAACAACAACAACGACGAGCTTTGATTGCCCAATTTGTTGACAAAGCGGCTTTTATTATGCTTGTACAAACGAGTAAAAATTAGACTTGATGACTATACTTACGTAAACTACCAAAGACGTCTCCATCAGTGAGAAAATCTGACGAAACGAGACGAAATACAATACCCGCCTTCCCTCCTGCACATGTTCAGTGTAGCAGACAACCGGAACAGACCAAAAGTGCCGTGAGCGCTAGCGCCACCTTGCGGCCGAAACCGGCATTACGAATAGGGCAAAAGGCCCATTGCCAGTTTCTTCTTAAAAAGATGAACAGACCAATCAGGGTGTTTCAAACCTGGAAGATATCTCTTGATGCACTGAGTTTTCAAATAAATCAACTTTTGAAAATTGGAGATATGTACTATGTGATGTTTTGCTCTATTCAAGCGTTTTGTTTAATTTTCTTACTTGGTTATCACAGAGGAAACTGATATAGGATGAAATTCATATCTTGGAGGCAAGTTTAAATTTAAAATTTGCCATCTGTTAAAGTCCCTCAGAAGTTCTCAGGAATGATGGAGTAATGCGTCAGCTTGATTGTACAGTGAAACGTGTGTACCGACCAATCTTGGGACCAATTAGTGTCGGTCTTGATTTGGTTTATATCAAGGTTTTAAATCTCAGTATTGGGACAATGGATAATGTCGGTATTTAGAGGCTGGTCGGTTTACCCAGATGTCCATATTCACAGGTTTCACTTTACATTAACTCACCTCCAAAGCCAAAGTGGATAGGAATAAACCAGCAGCTGCATCTCTCTCTTGATTCACAGGACACTGGGTAATATACAACACGAACAAATGTTTCGGTGATGCAGAGACTTACTCTTATGGTCTATTCATAAGCAAGGAGATCTACTTATACATTCAGAGTTATATTGATTACAAAAGATTCGGATATTTGGAAGCAAATCTTGCATTGTGCATGTGATGCATAAATGAATTTTTCATGATATGACCTGAGCAAATAAAAATGTTGTCTTTCCTGGTTGGATAACTTGAAAGAAAGTGGTGTAATGTGCCTAATTTTTTTTATTCATCTTTTAGTAGAGCCTCAATTTGAAGACAGTGGCTTATGTTAATTGAATGTTTCACTCAATTCAAATACGCTTCTGTTGTGAAGGTTTGTACTTAAGAATAAAGCATATATAGCAATGCTCAGACGCTCGGGAACAAGGCACAGAGATGAATATAGTAATACTTTCCCGTCTTTAGTGGCAAAAGCTATTTGGTGAAATTTAAGTTCAAATAAATACCTTCACAACAGAAACATATTCGAATTGAGTGAAGCATTCGTACAAGGTAGAGAATGACGCAAAAGTGATACTGATCAGTTGATGTAAATCACCTATGCAAGTATCCACTTTTGCAACACTAAACATCACAATGCCGAAAAATCAAGGGAGGTAACCCGTGGCTTGCTCAGAGATAATTTTGTTTTGCTGAAAATACAAATAAAGAGTTGCTGCACATACATCTCGGAACAGATGAAAATTATACTGAAATATCTTTTATGGAAACAATGAGAATTACCTGTGAGAGAAGTTGACCTAAAAACAGGAAAGCCGGTGTGACCACTGGATGACGGAAATCAGAGGTGGGAAATAACACAGATACCAGTTTCAAATATATCAACTGAAATTAAGATAGAAATTCATAATTCAGAGCAAGACGTGAGTAACAACAACAACATTAGTTAGATTTGTGTGAATATTGTACTGAGTTTCACAAATGCTTATCGTCCACTTTACTTCACATTTGTATACATGTAGATATCAAACATTTTAGTTTCATGGTTTTTTGTGAGTGGAAAGATTTAGTGAAAATCAAATGTATGCAAAATTAGACAATAATATATGTGTAATATTTGGTATTTGATAATCTTGAATTCATAATGTTGTGGAATCAACAAACCTGTGAAATCATGGAAATATGAGGTGGCAAAAACAGTATCAGAGAAAATCACACTGATTCAACAGCTGTGTCAGTTTAATACTTTGAAATAATTCAGCAGTTTCCTTAGAATGGACTTACAACATCAAGAGCAGGATATCCTCTAGACCTCTTGTGCTCAGCAAGCTGTTGGAAACTTTCTTGCTGTGACCGTAAAACTTGTATGAATGACAGGCCACACTTGACCGGGGACTGTTGGCACAACTCGTACAGAGGGATGGTCAGCCTGTCAATCAGGGTCAGCTGGGGCGGGTCAGTCTCTGCAGCCACACCTAAATACTCTAGGAGAATCCCGAACAACAACTGTGGGAAGGTATGATAATTGGAGCAAATCAATACTCATGGCATAGTACTCATCAGCAGGTAGCTACACAGGGTTCTCATACATTCAGAGGACTGAAATTCCATGGGTTTCCATGACCTTTTATACACAAATACCATGACTTTCAAATGATCTATTCAGAGACCAACAGATTATTGATGCAGATTGTTTTTAAAATGGAAGAAGATTCACTGATAAATGTCAGGCTCACCCCTGTATCAGAAGCATGGATTTAACAAATTGTAAACAAAAAATGATAAAAAAAGAAAGAAAAAAATGTAACATCTTTTAATCTAGAATGAGTCCAGATTGTATGTACATGTACCATGGATGTTAAACTGGGAAGTTTTCTATGAACTGACACAATAAATTCCATGACTAGAAACAAAATTCCATGACTTTCCCGACCTGCAAAATCAATTCCAAATCCCACGAGTTTCCATGACTCGATGAACCCCGTCGCATGATGGTATAACATGGTTTTACAAGTCATCGGATATCACAGAACAGAATGGATTAAGAACTAATCCATCATGACATAATGAGAGAATCATATTGGCAAAGATGGATTTCTTCTTACTAGTCTGGGTTTACTCTTAAAGTAAAAGAATAAGGTAGGTTAGGGGGGTTATATTCTTGAATTTGTGCATCTCAATACATGAATATGGAATACACCTGATACTGTAAACATTCAGTCATTCTTACATATATGAAACGTAATACCTGTGTCAGCCAAAGGGCTTTAACACAGACGTAGAATGATCAGTGTGACAACCAGGACAATTTCCAATTGAATATTACAAAATAGTAGTTCCACTGTTGTAAAGAAGGGGAGGTAAGCCTGTCTATCTTGTTACCTCTAGTTTTTGTTTGTTTCCCTCGGCCAGACTGGGGTGGTTACACTGCCTCATCCTCTCTATAATGGTGAGCTGATCCTCCACACTGTGACCCGTCAGTAATCTCTCCAAATCTTCTAATGTGGCAGGAGCTGGAGCACACATAACAAATTAGATAAGGTGGTAACAAGAAAACAGACAAGACAGATGTATGTACATGATGACAATATCCCCAAAGCCAATTGTGGTAGCCCATGACCAGATGTGTGTCTGGTATATGTAAGTTCAGTGAGCCTGGGCCTTATGATTTTTGAGATATAACAAGCAATTGGTGACCAACTGACATACTATGACCTGGTGACCCAAAGAAAAGGGTCAAACTCGCTGATTTTCAATATGCTTCTGCTGTGACCATATGCATATGTGTTTGGGGTTCCTAGGCATTCATTCTTGAGATATGGTGTTGACAAGAAAATGGAGACAGATGGACATAAGGATGGACATGATGCTGGCAATACCCCAAGCCCAATTTTGGTTGAGGGGTAAAGAAAGGACAATTCTTCCTCATATTTTATGAAAGGAAACTGCACCAAGAATTACCTTCAAAAGTGTAAGCCAGCTCCTTCCTGGCATCCTCCATCACCTTCTTTCTGGCCTGTGAAAATTTAAAGAAAGAAAAGTGCATGGAACTTTGCAGTTCATTTTTTATCAAAATTTCAAAATGCATGAATTATCAATAGAAAACTTTTATGTCAATTATTTTTTCAAGATAAACGATTCACGCAAAACGACAGCAAATTCCATATCTTGATCAAATCTAAACAGAAGACTTCAGTTTGTACATTCATTTTGTACTTCACGGTGACTGATCAGTTGTTTGACCTGCTTTCCAGAATCTCCCTAAGAGCTGTTCCATTTTAAAAGGTATGGGAGGGGCGGAAGGCAGCTTTGAATTACATGTATACCCCTTCCCAATATTGTAACATGGATTGAAGGGAATTTCCTCCTATGACCCATAGAATAGAAAATTTAGTGCCTTCCTCCCCTTCCATACCTTCTTAAATGGAACAGCCCTAACCATGACAACATAAATTATTATATATATAAATAAAGATTCAGCAATGAACATACCATAAGGTCAAGTGTTGTGTCTGAGGGAGTGGCTTTTACATCAATGGCCTTCATAGGTTTTTCAGCTTCATCTGGACTTCTATCATCATCTGAGTGAATGTCTGCATAACTGTCATCATCGGATCCTGAAATAGACGGTGAGGAAGCTTCCTGTCAGTCATGACATATTGAAACAAGGACATCACCGCTCAAGGTCCTGCTCAGTTAGCATTCTAGATTTGTTTTACAGTGAAAGTTTTTAAAATATATTCTAACCTTCTGTGTTGTGCGCGTCGTGTGCAAATACATGTTGTAAATAGGGTAAACTTTCACATAGCAACAGGTTTTGCAAGAATACAAAATACTGCCTCGTGAAACAGCTCATCACGGTTGAGGTAGAGTGCGTTTACCTCCCCCCGCAATAACATTCTTTCCGTGATACACTGAATGAGCGCAAAGGCACTCGATATCTGAACCATTCCATTTCCAGCCCTAAACTGCCCTCTTGTCTGTACGAGAGAAAATATATAATATAACTTCGTTCTTCTTAGCCCTTCGCCCACAATTGCAGACAAACGCGAGCCTGCTCATGTTGGAAATATCACTGTCCCGGTACTGTATCCATGGCAAGCACGTGACATGTAGGTCAACTTCTATACACGCTGGGGAATACCACCTCCAGCTCATTAGTTCTCATATTTCTGTGGTTAATCTTGGGCAAGAAATATGTATAACAAGCGTTCTTAGAACCCCAACATCTCGCCTTGCGGGGTCATCCGCCGAAGGTGCAGCAGTATTGAAAGCATACATGTAGAGCAAACAATAAGGTCTGGAATAGGTGATGTGGTACAGACAATAATGTCTGGAATAGATTATCTGGTACAGACAATAACATCAGTCCCATGTGGGATTACTGGCATATAAGTTAATCCCATGTAGGATGGATAGGTCAGTGCCATCGGATTACTGGTGCATAACGCAGTCCAGTGTGAGATTACTGCTGGATAGGTCAGTTCCATGTGAGATTACTGCTGGATAGGCCAGTCCTGTGCAGGATTACTGCTGGGTGGACCAGTCCTGTGTGTTTACTGATGGATAGACCAGTCCCCTGTGCAGGGTTCCTACCCTTTGTGAAAGACAAAATTCCAGGACTTTTCCAGGTCCATACCACCTTTTTCCAGGACCATTAACTGAATGTTCCTGGACAAGTTTTAACACCTTTTTACCCTGTTTCATTCAGCAAATTCAACATTCAAGTATGGTGCGATTCCATGTGTTACCATACGAGCACACTTGCTTTCCCCACATGTAAACTACTGGGCGATTTCACTGTCTGGGAACATCGTTTGGAACAAAATTTTGGTCTCCTCACAAGATCTAAATGAATAATGGAAATCAACTACAGTGCCGCCTCGCCATAGCGCGCCTCGATAAAACGCGAATTCGGATATAACGCGCACAAATCTTTGTCCCCCCCCCCAAAAAAACAAAAAAAAAATCAAAAAAATCAAAAAAAATCGGTAAATTCAGAAATTTCGAAAATATTTCAACACGGTTGTTAAAACATAACTCACGAAACACCAATTGCACGTAATAACCTGTTGATTGTGCGTGTATTTGTTTTGTGTTAGGCCTTTGTTGAAGCTACCGTACCGTAATGGCCCACCTGCGGTACGTGCGACCACGTGGTGAACAACAACAACCCAGTCATCAATGTGAACTTTGGTGTGCTAGAAAACAAGTTGTAGCATGCCTAAAGACTGTTAATTAATTAAGAGAGACTGTCAAACTTCTGAGCACACATTGTCATTAAAGGTGAAATGCAAAGGTTTTCATATTTTCCTATTTATATTTTTCGCGGGCTAGTTAATGATGGAAATATCAGCCCATATACTTCATTTGGTTTTATTTGAAGTATTTTGTTTCCTGGTAGCTTTTGAAAAGTGCTTCAAAGTTGGTATCTCAAGCCCAGTCGATTTCAGAAATGAAATCCGCATCGCTTATCTGCCCTTGTTTGACGTTGGTTTGTGACGTCACATCAGACCATCTGGCTGGGCGTCAATATTTATAACGTTCAGTCTCCGGGCTGCTGGTCTGATGTGACGTCACTGTCAAGGAAAGATAAGCGATGACGTTTTGCAAATCTGAATTCAGCTGTGCTAGGGGTACCGGCTTTTGAAAAGATTCTAGCAGACAAGATAATTCAAATTAAACCAAGTGAATTAGATAGACTGGTATTTCCATCATTATTCAGTCTATATAAAATGTGAAAAGGAGAATCTAAAAACCTTTACATTTCACCTTTAAGCAATCAGGATAAACTTTTAATCCCGTGAAGGTGAAAAATCTCTAGTACGTTACGCAGCATACTTTGCATTTGGCTCTCCATCTGTCATTGCAAACGTTTTCAACCCAATCAAACTCTGGCTGAGATTTCCAATTGTCTTGGAAAACACATTTACCGGGCATACTAACGATTGGACAAAACTCTAACAAGGTAAACAAGCGTTCTGAGAACCCCAACATCTCGCCTTGCGGGGTCATCCGCCAAAGGTGCAGCAGTATTGAAAGCATACATGTAGAGCAAACAATAAGGTCTGGAATAAGTGATGCGGTACAGACAATAATGTCTGGAATAGATTATCTGGTACAGACAATAACATCAGTCCCATGTGGGATTACTGGCAAAAGTTAATCCCATGTAGGATGGATAGGTCAGTGCAGTCGGATTACTGGTACATAGGGCATTCCAGTGTGAGATTACTGCTGGGTGGACCAGTCCCATGTTATTACTGATGGATAGTCCTCTGTGGGATTACTGCTGGATAGTCCAGTCCCAAGTGGGATTACTACCATCACCATCATGGTATGGATGGCAGTGATGGTATGGATGGTAGTGATGGTATGGATGGTATTGATGGTAGTGATGGTATGGATGGTAGGAATGGTAGTTATGGTATGGATGGTATGGATGGTAGTGATGGTATGGATGGTATGGATAGTAGTGATGGTAGAAATGGTAGTGATGGTATGGATGGTAGTGATGGTATGGATGGTAGTGATGGTATGGATAGTAGTGATGGTATGGATGGTAGTGATGGTATGGATGGTGGTGATGGTATAGATGGCAGTGATGGTATGGATGGTAGTGATGGTAGGAATGGTAGTGATGGTATGGATGGTAGTGATGGTAGTGATGGTAGAATGGTAGTTATGGTAGTGATGGCATGGATGGTAGTGATGGTAGTGATGGTATGGATGGTAGTGATGGTAGTGATGGTATGGATGGTAGTGATGGTAGGAATGGTATGGATGATAGGAATGGTAGTGATGGTATGGATGGTAGTGATGGTATGGATGGTAGTGAAGGTAGGAATGGTATGGATGGTAGTGATGGTAGTAATGGTAGTGATGGTAGGAATGGTAGTGATGGTATGGATGGTATGGATGTGATAGTATGGATGGTAGTGAAGGTATGGATGGTAGTGATGGTATGAATGGTAGTGATGGTATGGATGGTAGTGATGGTAGGAATGGTAGTTATGGTATGGATGGTAGTGATGGTATGGATGGTAGTGATGGTATGGATGGTAGTGATGGTATGGATGGTAGTGATGGTATGGATGGTAGGATGGCATAGATGGTAGTGATGGTATGGATGGTAGTGATGGTATGGATGATAGTGATGGTATGGATGGTAGTGATGGTATGGATGGTAGTGATGGT
>JAVTVY010006968.1:0-41126 GCA_036873755.1 Hanleya hanleyi
ATTTCGATGTCCAAGGTAAATAGTGCTGTTAGATCTACCTCGTCAGTCAACGTAAGTGTATTTTGATTTACTTTCCAATACTAGCGTCAGATTCGAATGAAACAGGAGCTAGCCGTCGCTCATAAGAATCCTGCAAGAGATTAACAATCAACAGTTTCCGATTATGTCGGGGGGGAGGGGATTTGGGTTGATGTCACGCTCAAGGTTGTTTCACTCATATTGTGACAGTCAGTTTGGTTGGTGGAGGAAGCCGGAGTACCCGGAGAAAACCCCCGCTCGTCGGCAAGTAACTAAGAAACTTTCACACACGGACCAGCTGGGCTCGAACTCTTGCCAGTCCAGCGGTGTGAGGCTAGCGGTCACCAGCGAAGCGCCTTAGACCACTCGGTCACAGAGGGCCCGTCGATTATGTCGGAAAAGTGCCATGCTGGTCCTATTGTCAAATTCACATTCTTGAATCCAAATAAATTTTCGAGTCGTTATCTAGAGTATCCCAGTGACGCCTTTTCTGTGGATGTTCATGGGAACACCATAAATATCTTACTTACTATGTTCAGGCATCTCCTAACCAGGGCTGAGCTGAATTAGAAGAAAACTAACCCCAAAGATCTTTCCTAGAAAGATGTAGTGTTCCATCAACCCCTTCCGTTCCAGACATTAACAAAAATACTTCTCCAGTATTTATCTATCCATAACTTACGTTTCTACCCAGAGCCGAGATTTTCGAACTAACATAGCTTGTCCACATGATCAGATCCGGATTGTTTAGCGAGAGTGCTTGATTTGAAGTAATTGCGTTTTTTTTATGCGGAGAGAAACCGTCAAGTTCTCTGAAAACATGGCTATCTCTGGGAGGAAAGTCATACATTTTCGTTGAATTCTCTGGGGAGTGACCTTTCGATTTTTTGTTCATTTGGAACGAGATCACTATCAATGGTTCGGAAGTGTTTTACAAATCGAATCCTGCACATACATGTACAAGTATCACTTCTCATAACTACATACGCTGACAGCTGTTACCCAAACTCTGAACACTCAATCTGATAAACGGTGATAAATATAAATATCTTCGCTCGGTTCCATTCGAATTCGCTACACAGGAAGCAAATAATGAAGATAAACGACGAATTTGTGCAGCGAAAGCTGCTGATAATGTGCATTGATGGATTAACCTGAACATGCTAGCAAACAATATTTTTACCTTACATCATTGGGAATGAGAAGATCCATTTTAACCCTACCTTGCTTGGAGGGCACTTTTCGTTGTAGTTTATCATATTAGGGTCATTTTTAACCTATTTGCATAACACCCGAAGTAGGAGATCATGTGGGGTAGCAGAAAGTGATGTTTTCGTAATGTTTCTTCAAAATTCTAGCTTTTCTGCCAAACAAGTGGACAAAAGCTATTTTATTTCACATCAGATTATTATTTACTAATTTATCATGCAGCTTTTCAGAAAAAAGCACATAAATGACAAAATCGTAAAATCTGACCGAAAAATCGTCCAATAAATGTTAATTTGACGTCACCGGGACTTCATCATGCATGTCGGCCATCTTGGATTTCTATTACATTTTCTAGCAGAGTCTGACTCAAAGATCTGATGTGGTAAGTTTCAACACTCGATTCTGAAGGATAGCGATAATATATAGGGGATACTTTCCGCCCATCCCCAGGCTGCGGTAACACCCCAAATCGCCCAGGCTGGAGTCAATGTTATATTCATTTGTACATGTATGAATGCACAAATCTATAGGTATAGAACCTAAAAAGCTTATTTTTACGAAGAGAGATGATTCTCTACGCATGTAAGTATATAATGCGGACCGTTCCACTTTCATTCATCCTCTAAGAGACGACGATAAAATATAAGTTTACAGAAACGTTCGGTAACGAGAAATCCGACAATCCGATTTCCTTGCACTCAACTCGTTATTCGTGTAATTATGAGGCCGATGTAATGCAGGTGATCACACCGATATATCAGAGATAATCTTAATCTTGGCAGGTCGGTTATAATTACGGTTATGCAAATAGGCTCAAAATGACCCCAATATGATAAACTATATAGTCAAGGAGTTTCGGCTCTCGACTTTTTGTCCTTCTGGAGATAGCGCAAAAGGGTTGGTATGGGGGGGGGACATTTTGCCTTCCCCGCCCCGCAGGCCAGGTAGGATTAATAGTGACCTGATGGATGCATAATATAAATAGTACGTTGTCTGGTGTAAGTTGATAACTTAGACATTTTTAGCAGAACAGGGATTAAAAGTAAAAGTGTATGTATTTTGAACCAGCTGTCCGTTGTTATTCTACTGATGTATCGATACATTCTAAATAGAGAGGAATTAAGTTAATGAAACGTTTCAGTGTTCGCGTTACGTGTAAACGGCTCGCGCTCGCCGTTCAGCATAGTCAGTCACTTGAGCGCAGTGTAGGACGAGTGCTATTGAATGACTTCTTGTCCTATCGGCGAAGTGCCATTCATAACGAGATAGTGTGGTACTGTATTACAACGTTTCACGTTCCAAGTTTGTGAGGTTTGCCTCCAGAATAATGGTAATTTTGTTGCAGAGTCTATTTTAATTTTACTTTTGTCAAATTCCTATTTCGAAAACCGCTACTATTCGAACTTTGAAGGAATGGGCGAATGGATTGAATAAACTCAAGTTTCAGCCAAACAATTCAACGATTTACGTCAGCTAGTCACAAAAATAAGCACAACGCCGCCTACTCAGTCACAGAATTCGAGGAAATGTCGCATCGTGTATTCAGGGAAAAATCATTACAATTACATTATTGCAAGATATTTTGATCACGGAGGTGGAGATTCTTCCTCGACGAAGGAAATCTGACGCATGTGTACATATATTTTTTTTTAATTGTACGCTTTGAAATCCAGTCGAGTGTTTCCCATATGCTTTATAAGTCTTTCAGCTTTGACCTAAATACACTGAGGCCTGTTCTTTTCTGTCTCTTAAGGATGGCAGTATAATAAGGTCGAACGCCCCAGACTTTACTTTAATGGGAATGTACAATAATCGCCGGTCTAGGGAATTCTGCAGGTCTTTCAAATGAGAGTATTTTCATATGAAAAACACGACCCAAATTATCCTGGCATCAATGTCGAAAATAGCAAATACTGTTACCCGAGACGTGTCACTTCTCTTTTATGAAAAACGATTCCGCAACATAACTCGTCCTTTGGCGATGATGTAGACCATCCTTTATACTGTGACGTTCTAGATGTTGAAAATTTGATTTCAATAATACTGACGAACAAAGGTTACAAGACAAGATGATAAACTTGGTAACAAAGTATATTATTCTGATATTTGATTTCGATGAACCAAATCGATCAAATAGATCTACTGACAATGGTCTTACGTTCCTGGTCAATATAGACAACACATGCTAAACTTATCCGTCATAGATTTCAAAATGAAAATGATACCTCGAGAACTGGCGAATACAGCAGTGGGAGAAATGTAGAACAATTCCCAAAGGTGACCCACGTCATTTCGTTTCACAGCCCTCCCCATAATTATTTTCCTTACCCCTTGAGTTAGGGGGCTTAAACTTACCACGCTATACTCTTGTCAAGCTGTGCCAGAAAATGTCCAAAAAAAAATCAAGCCGACCGCTTTGATGGCACTGACGTCATTCTCAAAAAAAATAGTTTTTGATCTTTTTTTTTTGGTCAGATTTTTCGAATGTCTTATTGATGTCATTTCTCCGCAAAAACTGTATGATAAATTAGTAAATATTAATCTGATGTAAAATGAAATGTTTTTTTTGCGGAAATGGAAACATTTTGTAGAAAATGACGAATAAATTTTCTGCTACCCCAAATGGACGCCATCTTGAATTTCGCCATGTTCCTTTGTACAAAATCACACAGTGTCCGCATGCATTTAAAGTCATGCCGGAGATAACGCTGAAAGTTTGCTAGGGGCCATAATTCTCCCCCCTCCCCCCCTCCCCAGGCCTGGTAGGGCATATTAAATGAGCATATACGTTTTCCAACTGTCACTTTTCGGAATATATCCAGTTTGAACTGCTAAATACCGCAAGGGACTACACGCTGTTTTCTTTCACAGCTTATTTGAGCAAGATAAATACACTGTAATGGTGTTGTGTGTAAAGACTTGAAAATCTGTCAAAATAATGCTGATAAGAGAGACAAATAAGCTGACAGTACTCGATGTTCATTCTGCGTTGTTGGAGTGAATGAGTCTAGAGCGGTACATCAGGCCACACCACTACAATTTTATTTCAAACCAAGTTATAATAATTCCAAAACTCTAAACATGATAATTGAATTTAATGCTCATTATAGGAGTGACCGCAAAGTATTACTGATTCAGAACGTAAATATGAATGAGCAAAAGCTGTTCGTCGCAAGACGGTTCATTGATACTATCAATATGCCGTCATCCTGTTGAAAGTATAAAATAATAGCGGCAAATGTGAAAATCAGTGGTCAGTCATCGTCCATGAACAATGTTGACGTCTGATCAAAGACTATATTCATGCGAAAATCATAGCACCAAAGCGGACAAAAACAAGCTATGATACATATTTTAAACACAAGCTAGATTCTTGCAATATACATGTACATTCACACGGTAAACCGATTTCAATTATACCTGCGAGATATAATGATGTTCGCATCTTTAAATTCGGCAGATAATGACTGACAAGTATATTCATCCGAACACATGGCTGCCGTTATTACGTCTCACAAGTATAAACATCTGCAACGTGTTTCACCCACAGAATCGTACGATGTACATGTAGAACAAGTGAGAAATGACTACATTGTAGTCAAAACCTGCGGCAGTGGCAATAATACAGTGAAAGACATATCAGCGGAGGTAGTGGTAATTGTAGAAAAAAAGCGCCATCTGCAAGTGTTTTCATGCCAAGGGAAGTAATTTTCAACTTCTAACCCAGAATTGCAGGAATTGACTAATAGAGTTGACACAATATATATATATTCGCTTTCCTCGTTCAAAATCTGACGATGTTGACTGGTCCGTGCCGTCTATACTGAATTGACAGACGAAGTCACAATAATCGCTTTGGCAATGTCTTGGTACAAGTATCGTGAATTCCAAGTTTCAAAACATTCCGTTCAGCCGTTGATTTTTGCAAATCAAAAAGGCTTTCAAATATTTGGAAATCCAAACAAATTTCAAGGATTTAGTCATAGCGCGAACATCTACGCTCTTCAGTCTCCCTTCTCGCTTACTTTGCCGAGCAAAATGGAAAATTTATATTTCCGTCAAAGTTAATTTTCAATGAATTTATTATCAGGTCTATCACTTTGATCTGTGAAACTATGGAATGGGGTTGAAGGCTTTATCGAACTGTTCAAGAGGCATAATGACATTTTTCACGATTCAAATTGAGTCCTGTGACAGTCTTGATATTCGATTAGAATAATAAATTAAGTTTCTGCATTTATGTGCGTTATCATCTGCAAACTAAATACGGTACCTTGACACTCTTTTCCATGCAGCAAGCCAATATCAATACATGGTTTGCTCCTTCTATACAAATGATTACCTATTTCATCCTTAGGAGATATCACCTCATCCGACATGTTTGGTCAAGCCTTTTCGAAGGTTGATAATTTTATTAATTTTTTTTTTTAAGTCAAATTCTGCAAATAAGAAACATTTCTTGTCAGTATCTATGGATATCGCCCTATAATCAATTCGCGAATATGTTTGTCATTAAGTCATTCGGGAGGTGATTTAAGTGCGAAATTTCAGGGTTAGTTCACTAAACAAGGTCTGTGTGTATAAGAGAATCATGTCGAATTCTCGTTATTATCTTTTGGTACATAAAATTATTGCATTCGCGAAAATGACTTCCAAGTCAATATGAAAGGTATCAAAATAAATTTAAAAAACTCTCAAGGAAATCAAGGTCCTAGCTTTTGACAACGAGATCAAATAGATCGCTTTTATGGTCAGTATCTGCTAATATATGACGTAATTTCATTCGTAAAACTGATTGACAAAGTAACGTAAATTGTGAAGTGTAGAACCAGTAAGTTCTAGCAGAAATGGGCTCTGACTTGAGAGAATGATGTCAAATGCAACATGTTTCTGCCCGTTGTCTGCTGATACACATAAGTATTGATTTTACGGAAGTGATTAATGCAATTCTAAAGGGATTATGGGTGCGGAAGAGGACGAGAACATCAATACCAGCGAAGCAAGGCCCTGGCTTGCGAGAATGAGGATAGAGGGACTGTGTTCCGAAAGAGGATCATTCGAAATAGCTATGTGCCAAATTTCATGCTTGTAACCGAAAGTACACAATATAACTATGATGTACTGTTCGCGCATAGGGTTGTCGGACTCATTAAGTACTACATAGTCATTTATGTATTATAAAACCGTTTGCGCATAAAGTCAGTTTTGAGTATTATCAATGAGTCGGTATAGCTAAGACATTGACAACGAGGTCAAATAGATCGCTTTTATGGTCAGTATCTGCTAATATATGACGTAATTTCATTCGTAAAACTGATTGACAAAGTAACGTAAATTGTGAAGTGTAGAACCAGTAAGTTCTAGCAGAAATGGGCTCTGACTTGAGAGAATGATGTCAAATGCAACATGTTTCTGCCCGTTGTCTGCTGATACACATAAGTATTGATTTTACGGAAGTGATTAATGCAATTCTAAAGGGATTATGAGTGCGGAAGAGGACGAGAACATCAATACCAGCGAAGCAAGGCCCTGGCTTGCGAGAATGAGGATAGAGGGACTGGTTCCGAAAGAGGATCATTCGAAATAGCTATGTGCCAAATTTCATGCTTGTAACCGAAAGTACACAATATAACTATGATGTACTGTTCGCGCATAGGGTTGTCGGACTCATTAAATAGTACATAGTCATTTATGTATTATAAAACCGTTTGCGCATAAAGTCAGTTTTGAGTATTATCAATGAGTCGGTATAGCTAAGACATTAAGTGCAAGTCCAGGGATTGGAGGGTCATTGTTTCGATTCCCACAGAGGGTTAAGTTATTCTTCCTTTCAAAACATATTTCCATATATGCGAATTGCTTGGGGATAAAGTTAAACATCTTTATTCGGTGAAAGTTGCTGAGTTGTTCCGCTTACTTCTGAAACGTAATTGTTGCGTTTGTTTTTATGATGCATGATCTATAATTTGATACCAAGTATTATTCAATGTTAATCATAATGATAATGCGTTACTTGTTATGCTTCTTCGCCAATTTGTGTTTTATCTAGATTGGGTAGATAAAATGATTACTAGAAGTAGTGAACTTATTTTTCTACTTTCTAAGACAGTCGCCTGGGACTGTATGCAAATTAGCTGAACCACCGACAAGGTTGCGGCTCATCTTCTTTGGTATATAAGAAATCCAAGGATCTTAAATTGTGTATACATCTGCATACTGTTCAATGAAAATGGTAATATCTGAAGACAGTGACTGATGTGACGACCGACAGCTTTAAAGCGACTGACGTAAGAGAATTGAAGTCTGAACGGAAATCAACGAAGCAATATTTCATTCCACCGAATATAGTTGCAAATGAATTCAAACGCGCTTGAAGACAGTGGTTTCATGTGAGATCGGAGGTTGAAAAGAAAAGTGTGGCAGAGATCACACTCTCTTAGCGCATGCGCATTTCAAAAAGTCACAAGAAGAACAAGAACAACAAGAACAACAACAACGCGAGCCTCCCGTAGACCTGCGTGCCGCAGGTAACAATGTCTTCCTTTTCCTGGTATAACCATCTTCATTTTATCCAGCCAATTTCTACGTTCCCACTTCGAACCTGCCTTGATTTATCTGGCCCTTTCAGTGTTCAAAATACGAGGTGTAAATTTCACCTACTAACGACAGAAGAACCAATCAGAACGTACACATCGATTGCGAGTGAAGGTCAGTGAAGTCACGTAGAGTGACATCATCCTCTATCAGCGGCGTCTTTCCTCCTAATAAGGTGCCCACTATTTAGGTCAGCCAATCAATAACGCTCTTGTGCGACCCATTTCGAATTTCAAATGCTTTCGAGGTCAGTGACGTCTCGTGTCTATTTATAAGTTATTTGAACATTGAAGGGGTCCAGATATATCAAGGGAAGTTCGAAGTGGGAACGTAGAAATTGGCTAGATAAAATGAAGATGGGTATAACATGACTTAGCCTAAACATCGAGTGAGATAACATCGTCTGCAATTCTGAACACGTTTTGACGGCTTTTCCAAAAGGTATCGTTTCGTAGGTGTTTTGACGGCTTTGTCTACCATAGAGTAAGCACACAGATGTAGAAGACGATGCCTGCAACCCAGAAAGTGTGGCCTAATGACAGCGATCCTTACGTCACAGTGGGAGCCGGGGTAAATATAGTCCTCCCGAGTGGAGCCGGTGTGACAGAAACGGTGGTCCGATGCATCCATTGTCCGGGGGACACTCGCGTCTAGACGTAAGTGTCCTAAGACACTAAGATCTGGATTTAATTGTCCGTCGGGCATTCCGGTCTGGAAATGGATGTCCTGGGACACCGGCTTCCAGGAGACAAAAGTCCTAACCTGGAGCCCAGTGTCCGCCTCGATTACTACTTCCGATTTTCCATCCAGTTTACACGTGAACATGTTTACCAGAGAGTAGTATGGAAAGGGGAGTTACGGCGTTATTGACCTACTTCCGACAGGTGGCGCCAACAAATCATTTCCGTCTGACCTTTGTTAAGTCACTTCCGGTTCCGGTCATGTGACATAAAGTGACCTTTAACTCTGCGCATGATTTCCGAGAACCGAGAGTGACCTCACAAAGGTCAGCCGAAACTGACCTGTTGACGTCACCGGCTGTAAGTAGGTCAATAACGCGCCAAGCCCCCCCCCCTCTCTCTGTCTCTCCCTCCTACCCAGGAGGTGAGTGAGGACGAAAATGAAATGAAAAAACAAGATATTTTTAACAGAAAATCTTGAAATTTATGCTAAGAAATAGCCAGGTAAGACTGCATCACACCTAAGGACTTTTCCTCGCGATTTTTCGCCTCTTTGCTTGTCCGGTTGGAGCTTGTCCACTACAATGAAGAATACAACATATTGGCGAACATACGTTACAAGTCAAAACGAGAAATAACACGTTCTTCTGTTTCCATGAATGCAAGTCGCGATATGTAATCGTTTTATAAAGGTGTGGAAGCTGCCATTCAGTGGGGTAACTAGAGCACTATTTGACGGCATATTCCGTGGGTCTTCCAAAGACGGAGTCAAATTTGCATGTTTTCTATATATCTTGGACTATTTCATGCAAACAATTCCTTGTTCAACCCTACCAGGCCCGCGGGAGGGACATTCGACACCCCCCCCCCCCCCCCTCCCCCACCAAACTTTCTGACAAAAAATTGAGAGCTGACACTCTGTGAATTTGTAGTTTATCATATTGGGGTCATTTGGAGCCTATTTGCATAACCTCCCGAACAGAGGATCACGGGTAAAATTTATCATGCATTGGAAAAATTGCATGAATAATATTTTCGCAAAATTTGATCAAAAAATCGACCAAGAAAGGTATTTTTTGAAAATGACGTCACTGTGACGTCATCAAAGCGGCCATCTTGGATTTTTTTTGCATTTTATTTTACAGGTTGACGGAAAGGTATAGTGTGGTAAGTTTCAGTTCCTTTACCTCAAGGGATAAGAAAAATAGTTAGGGAAAGGGTGAGGGGGGGGGGGGGAGCGCCTGGACAGGTCCTAAACATCCCAGGCCAGATAAGGTTAACACAGAATTTCTTTAGATTTCTCGCATTCTTAATAACGACGGAAACTTTTAATTCAAAGTAAAGCTAGCAACCGCAGTGTAAAGGTTACTCAACAGTTTAAAGGTTTTCTCATTCATTCATTGATTCATTCATTTATTCCCCAAGATAAATTAATTGTACAATTTATAGTTGTAAAAGGCAGTTGGCGGGAATAAAACCCCAGGGGGCTTGTTTTATCCCTGTAGTAAACAATTCGATTATACGTACGAATATAAGTTAAAGAAGCTGGTGAATATTGATACGAATGTAAGCGGTGAGAACATTATATAAATAAAAACAAACACGTATCCTCTGACAATCAGCAAACTCGACGGTTTAAAGGTTTACTCTGCGGTTTAAACGGTGTAAACGTTTCCAAGAGTTTTGTTTGGTTTTCGTTGAAAAAACCCCCGATAAAGTCATTTATGACGACGTTACTAGAAATGACAAAAATGTAAAGAAAACATGTGATCAACTAAAATCTGTTCGCAGAAAATAGGCGAAAATCAAGAATATCCCCAATAAATGCAGAAAATGTAATAAAAAAATGTTATCGATGTCCCCTATGGGCTACCCTTATTCAATCTTGGATGGAATAGGCAAATATACCCGGTGTTTGTCACGAATACACCATTAGTTTGCGAGCGCCTTAGGTTGAACTACCGGTAATGTATACATATTAGCCATATATGAAGTCTACAAAATATATTAATTGCGGGTCACAATGACGCACTGTTCCCATTTCTATGTAAATGGGTGATACCAAAAACGAATAGTATCTCGCTCAAACAATCAAAGATAAAAGTCATAATAAATATATTCACTTTCAATGATCAAAACAACGGAATTTTGTTGGCATACTGCTACCTGATAATTCCTTTGAGCAGCTTGACGAATACGGAACGCTTCTCTTGCTGACTTTTCCCGGCTTCGTACTTGTCGATATTGTTGACCAAATATCGCAGAATATCGGCAGCATCTAAAGGATGACATGGGTCTGATTGTAGACAGGAAAATGTGGAGGTCAGCTTTTATACACACCTGGTCAGGTGCACAGAAAAGAAAATTCCTTAAAAATTTAAGGAATATTCTCCGACTGTTACACCAGCGGAATATTCCGCAACATAACTAAAGAATAGTGTGACGAAAATTCGTCAGTATTTATTCCTAAAGTTATTGTTGTCCAGGTGTGCCCATATTATGGATCCTCTTGTTCAACTTCAAAAACGTAAACATTGGACCGTCTAGAGCCTCCTGGAATGTTGCCAACAGTTCGTCTGCAACATTATCTTCCGTATATTTTGTCTTCATAATTGTACCCCCACTGTCAAAAACCCGTAAGTTTGATCTCTTCAGCGTAATTTCATGCAAATTCCTGGTTATCTATATTCGCACAACATATTGTAGCTTATTATAGCGAAGTGTCAACTCGCAATATCTAGTATCTTTAGCATTTCTGAAGTTTTACCCGAGTTTTCATAAAATAGAATAGGCCGCCATCTTGTCAGCGAATAAATTGCGTACTCGACAGATGTGCGCGATCGATCTTTCTACCAATTTCGAACAACGTTACCTTCTAAAACATATCAAACTAAAGAACTGATAGTGTTAGAGTTATCCATTCTCATGGCATCAGATTGTATATCTCCTATTGTCGTATATACCGTCTGATGTCAAAGTGGGGCTAATTGCGGCGCGCAGCTTTTCTGCGCATGGCTCTCGCCCAATCAACAGCCTCCGTTACTAAATGAAGCGAACTTGTTGAGATTACCGAATGGGGCCGAAGATTTCCGAAAAGCTTAGCGTAACTTCGGCGAGCCAATCAACATAGGCGTTGTATATCGACGAGAACGAACAGAGGCAAATCTTTGAGGGGCGTCCTGTTTAAAAAACCGGACTGGTATTTGTGATCTGTCAGTTAACTTCCATCATGAACGAGCAAGTAAATGTACTTCGAGCCCTGGGATTTATTGCCACATATCTTGGACCTGGCGATTGCGACAGAAAAACTACAGGAGGGACCTTTTTCATTTGTATTCTCAAGCCTCGAATTACTGTTAAAATCAAGAAGAGAAACGCGATTTGCTAATTATCAGGTCGCTGTTTGATCAAATATAACGACAGAATTGACCTACCAGTACCCTTTATGATCTGTGCAAATACGCACAAAGGGTGACCTATAACATTTCAGGTCTATAAAAACTTGGCATTAAAACACTAACAGTATGAGATAATACACAAGTGTTTGAGGTGCATACAATACATGCCTCCTGTCTCCCCCGACGAGAGTACACAGGGCTCGAAACACTTCGTGCTAATACACACACGTGTATTAGGAATATATACATACATGGCGGTGTCGGGATTGTACATGTACCATTCTATCATTTATAAATATGGATTGACGATGACTTTAATATGCTGATACGCAAAAAGTTTGAGCTTCACCAGTATCATTGTAGGTGCGGCTTTCTGGAGTTAGTTTTATACTATAATACTGAAAATTGTGATAATACTGGTATTGTCATTTTTTAATTCAAAGCCAATTTATTTGATAAACATTTTTTAGTTTGAACAAATTTAAATAAGTTAGTTTGATAAGAAATTGCTATTTGAAAAAAAAACTGAATCAATTATTAAATTAAATCACAGTTGCACAGTTGCTGAAATGAAATCCGTTATTTTCAGACAAAATCTTAATATTATTTATAGTTATAACCCGGGAAACACATTTAACTGCAGATATCTTATTATTTAATATTTAGGCCAATGATGTATTCCGATGCATATTTCTCGTCCACCTCCTTCACTGGTTGTTTTTATTACTTGTTGCACATAAATACATAATAATATGTACCTCGCTGAAGTTCAGATGAGTAATTTTAGCTGAGTAATTTTTCAATATTATATATTGCGTTGACGTTGATTTGTGTTGTGTTACCCTCTCTCACGGAGTTCAAGACCGGCGACATGAAACACAGATATCATTCGATACACTTGGCCATAATATAATTTTCTGAAAGACGCACGCTTGTTGATTGTCTGGTCACTACCACATGCTTGATCCATTTTCCAGGGTCATTATCAATTAATGCTTACAATAGTTCTCAGCGTGAATGGGAATGCTAGCCTGTCAAATGTTGTTTACAATACGACCGCGGTGATCAGCTGTGATGACGTAGTCAGCCGGAAAATATAACGCGTTCTCTCATTGGCTCAGCGGAAAAGACGGCAATGCGGCTGCGCGCCAGGCATTTGTATAGGGGTGAAGTCAGAGTCTTGTTTACCGACGGTTTGGAGGTTACAAACTCTGACGTTGGGAGAATGGAGTTATCATGCAGGTAGAAATAGTTCCGATATCGTCATGTTTCTTCCTGTATGGCTCATTTCGTGCACCGTGAAAGTGCTTCTCAATTTCATTTCGCCATGTTTCTGTGGACAGCGCTTAGCGATTGGCGGGAAGTTTGAAGGGGTTTCCCAACCTCGTTGCATAAATTAACTGAACTCGAAATTATATTTTGGTCCTCAATCGAAAATCCAGATATTTCGGCATAGTTTGTGTACAAGTTTACTCAAAAACATAAAATAAATATATGAAAATTATTTGGTTATAAAATTGTATGGAGTATGGAAATATTTCCCCATTTCGTAATTCTCAGCCATTCTGTGTACAATTGTGATTGACAGTAGCCAAAACTAGCCAAAAAACGATTCAAGCAAAAGAACAAGCAGAAACAGTTAACATGGACGTTAGTATTACCAGATAGGAAAAATAACCATTTTGGCACAAGAAGCAGTTTTAGCATAATTTAAAGCAGCACAATCATTCCTACACAAAGCAACGGTTTTCGGGCAGGGCAGCAACGGTTTTCGCGGAGGCTGAAACCCTTTTCGCGCAACAACTTTATTATATGAATTTCATTGCTATTTTGGCTGAACCCAGGAATGAAGTAATATTGTGCGCAGATGCTGTACCATATTAATTATTTACCTGCGGATTAAACCAGATGAACAAGAAATTCGATGCACAACCCTTTCGGACAATAACCTGAACTGGCACAACAGAGGAGAAGATATTTCTATGCGTAGGGAATAGCATAGGGATATTTATTACAAACTGGTATTCAAGCAAAAGTTGTACATACTGAATAAACTGTTATACTGTTATTTGTTGAGCTTGAAACCATTGTTGACGTTTTTATTTGTACATGTATTGGACTATTGTCTGTTGCAAATATAACAGCAACTGGACTAGCAGATTGCGCACAAGCAAATTTGTACAACTATGACTGGATGAGAAAACGGTACTGAATTCTATACCAGAAAAGAAGTTGAAAACAGTATTAGCAAGTAACTAGAACAACCTGACAAGTGAAAGTTAAGTACTTGGCGACACGAAGAGAGATTGGTTATATTTGTGTTCAAGTCTATTGAAGCAGAGGTTCAATAAGGTTTCATAAAGAAGAAACGAGGTCGTACATAATAGAAACCAGTGTGGAACAATTCTCGCTCGAGTCTCGCATAAGAAACGAGAGTTCATACAGGTCGTATCACCCTTAGTGGTACTGGTGGCAGCATACCTACATTGAAAAAAAGTTTCCGTACTAACTCATTTAGTATAAGAATTTCCGCTACAATATTCCTTACCATGTTAAGGAATTTCCTTAACATGCTACGGAATATTCCTTATTGAATTTTAAGGACTATTCCGCTGGTGTAATTGTCGGGGAATATTCCTTAAATTTTAAGTTTTTTTTTTCAGTGTACTCAATATAATCCATTAATTTCGCAGATGTGCCATATATGAAAGGAAGTAATCAGATGCATGTAGATCTCGTGGCAATTTTTATTTTGCATTTATGTTACGTTTTATTTATTTGATTATTCTTTTAATGATATCAGATTACGGTTAATGTGAAAACAAATTAAAACTTATATTTTATGGTATCTCCTATGCAAACAAATGACCGGATCCTACCTCAAGAACGACGAGTCAGCTTGAAATGTCCGGAGAGATCGTTCACGATATCCCGCATTCGGAAGATATGGACCGAATATGAAAAGACCTTGAGCATTATATTTGCATATCGTAAAATATTCTAATTTCGCCCTGATTATGCGAGAAGTCGTAAGTAGTACCAGCAGACAAGCGTGGTCATTTTAGAGTAACATTAATTATATAGATTTCAGTGACCCGGACACCAACGATATCAGGACCCTGGTTTCTGCTGATAGGGGGATAACTGTTTCCGAGGGAGGTCTTCCGTATCTGGATCTGGGTGCCCTTCGGACCCCCATATCTGGCGGACCACGGTTGCTTCCACACCGATAGCTTCCACACCGGGCCCCCTCCCCAATATGGCCAATTTAACAACATTGTACCTTACGGACTTACAATGATTTAATCGGTATAGCCATACGCAATCAATGCTGGGTTAGTGAAAGTTGATTATGGCAGCTTTTACATGCACACACACTGGAAGGAGTGGGGCTGTCATGCTGAAAACTTCAAACTGACAGATGTAAGTGTGCAACTTGCTAGATTGTGTGAATTCGATACAGTTATTATCCACAGCCTTAGCAAGACAGGACAGCTGTCATGAACAATCTTTAGAATGCTGGTTACATAGCTTTAGGCTATGTAAAAGTCTCATCTATCCAACGCATCGTCATTTTCAAACACATTTACCAGAGATGGTGGACGTCCATATTTTGCTATTCTTTTCTCGCCAGTGTGGTCAGTCTGCTTACATGTTGTTTATCTCGGCCAGGTGGAGAGAGTATCTCAGCTGGACGGAACAGTCTCCGAGAGAGTCGTTTGCATGGAGTATTTACAGCAGTAAAGATAAATATATTACACATATATCGGTGAAGTATGACATTTATTTAGTCTAAATCGATGTCTGAAAGTGAATGTTTTAATACTCATCTGTCAAACCAAAATGAGTCTATTAGAACAACTATTAAGATAGTTTGTAAGGGATTCTTATGTTTGCGTTATTCAGTCAGTGATACTTCCATAGTTAACTAGCACTCGCAATCACGGTATACGATGTCTGAAAATAAGTGTTTCAATATTCATCATTCAAACCAAAATGTGTGTATTAGAAAAAATATTAAGAGAGTTTGTAAGAGATTCTTATGTTTGCGTTATTCAGTCAGTGATACTTCCAACTAGAAATCCCAATCACGGTATACGCTCACAGTAAACGATCGTTCCCATTGCAAGTTCGCAGCTTCAACTGAGTACTTAAACTTTCTAATCATATCGCGATTTCCATGATAACCCTGGATCGATCACGGCACGACAATAGCGCGATTGCTAAGCGATAGCTAGACGATAACGGGCGACAACTGTTCGATAGCAGAACGTTAGCAGCGCGAATAGCATCGCCTTGGATAATGCGCTAATTGGATTTTTGGTGCAACCATGGACTGCACATATAGGCGCCCTACCTGACTTCAATATTCAGCCATCGTTAACAAAATGCCCGCGTCAATAAACGAAAGAACTCCCGCACGACAGTTAGCACAAGTTCCGGATATGCTTGAATGATAATTCAAAAAAGCACAAAGATGGTTTTCTGCAAGAGGTAAGCAGTCGGCTGTTTTCAATGACCTCAGCAAGACATCATGATGTTCCTTGCATAAATCTTTATCAATGACCAGTATTTTCTATCCACATGAATTTTCAAGTCGTTTTCTATAGTATGAGTCTACAGTCACGCTTGCTTGTTCCTTCTCATCTGAAGATCATGGAGATGTAAAACACATGACGTTCAGTCGGCCCGTAGCCCCGGGTTAAGCGAAATAAACACAGCGTACGAAACGTAAAGCAGGAGGCCATGTACGTTACGTTCGTATTTTGCCGTCAATGTACGACATTTATCGTGGAATTTGAGAACAAGAGCCCAAGGGGCTTCAATATACGCCCGTATATCTGGAATTACATTGGTTCAAATTTCAAGGTTGTTTAAGGATAGCTATCCCCTTAGAGGGTCAAAATTGGTCATTTTTCTTTTATTTCTTCATTCAAATATTCACTATTTCCTCTAACATTTGGTGGAAAAATGAAATCAAAATTATAAATTGAAGTGCTTCAATATTAGGATTAAAAATTTAGTTTCTGAGGCACTGGAACAATTAAACAGATTGCCTTAGCTTGGGCTTGGCTACTATTATTTTGTCTGTTAAATTTTCCTTTCCAACACTCATTTCCGCAGTATTATGGTAAGCTAATTATCTATTAGTCCTACTTATGTACATTAATGTACCCCTTTCTGATCAAAACCATGCAAACATCCTTATTTTTGTTTCTAATTATGACAGCGACACTTCACTCAGACACCCACCGCGAAGTAATCTACACAGGTGTGAACAAGTTTTAGCAGGTTTTTAAAGTTTAAATTGGACTTTAAACCGACTTGATGCATAAAATCTTAGTGTAATAGTTATCCAGAATAAACAGGAATTCGAGTAGGTCCCATTAGACAGATTAAAAATGTATTTGACAATAGAATTCAAGCAAAAAATAGGGACTAATTCATCAGATGTATAGCTGGACACATTTTGCCCGATTTCTAGCCTTTCATTTTTGTACAAAATCCGAGATTTAAACGTTTATTTCTCGAAAAGTATCCATGCTACGCTTTTGAAATTTGGCATGCTTGTTACTTATAAGGTGATCTAGTAAACTGTATCTCACTTTTTGTAAGTTCGGATTAGTTTTTTAATTATTCAACTTTTAAGACAAACGACCGTAAAAAAGTACATTTTTTTCAATTTATTTTAGTAAAATAGCTATAAAAACAAAACCAGGCAAAAATTTTAAAAAATGAGATAGAGTTTACTAGTTCGAATTGTCTCCTACCAAGGTATACCATCAAAGTTGAAACAAGACCAACAGTTTTCATGAAATTTCAATTGAAAAATGGACGCTATTGTTTTCATTTATTTTATTTTCTACACAGTAGCAGCGTCAGTTATACAAATCATATAGTTGGAATCCCTACGATGTATGCTTTCATAAAATATATAGTTTATTATGGTTATCTTGTATATTTATTGATACAGACGACAAATTGTCATGGGGGTGCAAAAACTGTCTCTAAGGGGATAGCTATCCTTAATAGCCTTGATTCCAACTGATCTAGCAATTATGAGAATGTAACATATATCACATCTTATATTGAATGATAAACTAAAATGAGCTTAACTCTTGGTAACTAGTTGACCTTGAAGCAAGAGCTGAGAGCTCACATATCCCACACTGAAATTGACAATAGTCAAACACAAGAAAATAGTAGTTTTCCTGCAAATGGATTCCTTTCAGACGAGAAAATTTCTCATGAAGGAAGAAGAAAGTGATGAAGTAAACCTTTGTTCTTGAGTTAATATACAGGTGTGAAGTTCATAAAGGACTCCTCTCCCCGTTAAATTAGTAAATGTATGGTTTTTATTTCACAACAGTTTAACTAAATGGAGCGTTTCAAACATGGGAGACAACTCCACAGGACAATACCATATAAATGCAGGGGAAAGAACTTCAAATATTCCAACAATATTCCAACACATTTAGTCAGCTAAGCTTGATTCAGTTTTGGGGGACTGCGACCTAGACCTTTGACAAATTGATCTCATATGTATGGCTCCACTTTGCCATGCGAGTAAGGTATATTCAAAGTTTGGTACCAATCCATACCTTGAAACTAGAGCTATCGCATGGACAACAAATGTTAATGGATGAATGGACAGAACGCAACATCGCATTACACGACCTCGTCTTCGACAGGCATATGAAAATGTGACTTTTAATGATTTCTTGATTTTGGGGTCACAGTAACCTTGACCTTTGACCTTGACCTCAATTTTGGTAGATGACAAACCGTCTCCCTCAATTTCTCAATGGACACACAAAATCATGATTTTAACAATTTCACGATTTTGGGGTCACAGTGACCTTGACCTTTGACCTTGACCTACATTTTGGTATGTGACACATTGTGTCCCCCTAATGTATCTACTGACACAAAAAATGTTATTTTTAATAATTTCCTAATTTTGGGGTCAGTGACCTTTGACCCTGACCTAATTTTTGGTATGCATCACTTCATTTCTGCCTATTAAATCCACTCACAAAAAATTAGAAATTTTTAACGATTTCCTGATTTTTCGATCACACTGACCTTTGACCTCTGACCTTGACCTACATTTAATATGCAACACATCGTTCCCCACCTAGGGCATCCACTCACCAAAAATTAGAATTGTAGATAGAAAACTGTCAATAAACAATGATTTCCTGATTTTTGGCAACAGTGACCTTTGACCTCTGACCTCGACCTCAATGTTGGTACGCGACACATCGTCTCCACCTGGCGTATCCACTCACACAAAATTGCAACTGTGGACAGAAAACGTTCACAGATATAGACCGGACACGAACACTTCAGTAATTTCCTGTTTTTTAGGCCAGTGACCTTTGACCTTTGACCTCGACCTTCATTTTGGTACGCGACACATCGTCTCCCCGTAGGGTATCCACTCACCAAAAATTGGAGCTGTGGATAGGAAACTGTTCCAGATATAGACCGGACACGAGAACCGGACAGACGGACAGACAGCCATCACATAATACGTCCGCCTTTTGGGCGGGCGTATAAAAATGAGAATGCGCTGATATACATAAGTTGTTGACGGAAACTATGTCGGAATTTGGTCCTTCTCGCACAATACCGTTAGTTAGATGGTCTCCTGGCTTTCAAAAGCATTGGAATATCTCGTTCTGGGCAGCAAACTTCTAGAAACTTATGTCCTCCATATGGCGTAAACTGTGAACAAAGATGGTACTGTAGGTGATACTGCTAAATTTCTGACCACCTGAATGAATTATCATTTTGGAATAACCTTATTTTGACGTTAATCTTTTCTGATGACTTGCATATAGTGTAAACTATCTTCACTTCTAATACATTGTACTTGCTTGATCATGCGAGAAATTTGAAGTTATCTGTAGATTTATGCAAAAATCTGACGTAGAAACAGTTGGTATCACCTGTATTGTAAGTTTCTGGAAACAGGTCTTTATTGCAAAATTAGTTGGGCTTTTATCAAGCATCGACCTGCTTTCCAAGTTTCTCAGAAATTTACAACCACAATAGAAGACTGACTTGCCAAATTAGAGACCTCAATAATGTTATGTTATTGTCGGTCAGCCCTATTGGGCCTGCGGCCTCATGCCAATACGGCAGACCTCGGACCTATAACCAGGCCAATATGGAAACACTTCGATAATGACATTTTTATTAAATAACTCACCAACAACCTTTTTGTTATCGATTATAATACATGAATACATGAATTATAATTCAAGAAATATTTTAGTACAGCGACTCCCCCAAAATCAGGATATATATTTCTTCCGTGACAGTAGCCTTATTTCCCACGATTAATGTGATTTCGATGCACCACTATAGTCGGAAAGGGGATCCCCTCTACAGTCGCTATAACCGACGGCGATAATCGGGACGATGCATCGGCGGATCATCTTCAACCTGGGCGGGATTCTTCAACGCAGAAAACGGGAGTCGAAAAGATAGAAGCAGATGAAATTTTAATCATACAATATATATCATGTAAGTAATATACTAAATTTTATTTGATGGGACCGGTGAGGCAAAATACAACCTTGAAATATGGTGAATTGATCAAAATCCAGTCCCGATTTGGGAATCCAAGACCTATTCAGACCCTAGTTTTCAACATCATCGTCCAGGTGTTTCGTTCGCACATAATTTCTAACGTTTCCATCCACACGTGATTAGCTCTTCTAGCTACACATATGGCATCATCTTCTGTCATAAAATACCACTGTAGTCATAGCTTCGTTTATCAGTGCACTGTTGTAAGTGTTGGATCACTGTTTTGTCGTCTGCTTGTGCTTGGCATGTCGATGTCACGCTCGCGTCACTATCTTCTATTCCAGTATGACTCACCACACTTGATTTCAAGGTTTGTGTACCGATACGTATAGACCTATCGAAAATGATCACAGAAGGTACTGAATATCCGTTCAAAATATGAGAATACAGTGACCTCATTCGGAGAAGATCACGAATTTAGGATCGTTCAGCGTCAACATCGCCATGTTGAAAGTCATATTGGCCCGGGCCATATTGGCCCTGTTTTCCCGTATTGGACTGCCTTTCCCGTATTAGCCCGCCTTCCTCATATTGACCCGATTTGGTGGCAATATGAAGCAGGCCGACTTCCTTGTATTGTGTTCATATCGTGGATAGTTATTTAATAATAACCCATCTCGTATATTTTTCTCGACTATAACTTGCGTTGTTCAGATGATGTCGACATATTTTTAAATATGTTGGTCAGAGAAGATTAGGAGTTATCGCACCGTCAGCAAGGGACGGTTTACACATCGCTTATTCCAGGGTGATCTCCATAGCGTGCAGGCATTACGACCTGCTTATACATCATAGGATTCTGAACCAACATTCATGATTCAGTCGTCGACCACAATTGAATTTCCGCCTCAGTTATCGAAAGCTTATCTTCTCTGTCAACAGATATACACAAGTGTGACTCTGTCAGTATGTCGGCACCTCTTCCCACTTCCCTTATATGTGTTGTAATTATCTTGCTGTTATCATTATCCTTCACTGTCAATAAGCATATACAAGTACATGTAGTACTATTTTGCTGGTTTCATTGAAGACTATACTGACCGCTGCTCTCTGGCAACTAACATACAATTGTTGCAATCTGCCTAGGATCATAGGAAATGACTGACTGATCATTTGTGTCAACGAACTGGCACATGCTAAGCACATTTACTTTTAAATTTCATGTATCCCATGGAACGGAATATTTGCGTTCACAGCGCCACGATATATCTTTTTGCTTTGTAATGGTTATAGAAAATTTGATGAGAGCTTTCATGTGGAGACCAGTCTTCTCAGCTTTATAGTTAAAAATATATTTCTTTGTTAACACCATCAATGTATTCAGTGCACATTGATCTTTACCCCAATCTACTATTATCTTATGAGGATCAATGCGTCCACTCAACTTAGCTGTTTCTTTAGCCATTTTTCTAAATCTGTCCAAAGTGTCTCAACAATCGAGCATTCTATAAACAAGTGTTCCAAGGTTTCCACATTTTCTCCACAGTATTCACATATATCATCGTTTACATACCCAATTTTATTTAAGAAGGACTTCGTTGCCACTATTCTGTGTATAATTTTGTACTGGAAGTCCCTCAATCTCGTGTATTCAGTACAGTGGAAGATCGATGAATATGCATTTGCCCAGTGTATTCCCGTATTGAAATATCCCTCCCATTTTTCCATTAACTTTTGACGACCTAGCATTTCGTAATTCGAGATATCATAGAAGTATCTACACCCCTTTTTTTTTGCCTTGCCAATGTTTGAAGGTAAATAGTGATTAAGGGAGATTCCCTTTGAATATTGGAGAAATCGTTTTTTATTTGATCAAGCCAACCTGTTGGTATATTTTTGATAAGTATTGTAGTCGAGGAATGTACCTATAATGTTGTATATGCGCATCAGTTCGGGAAATTTTAAAACACTTCCGTTCACGTCTATTAAGTCTCTTAGGTGTCTAATTTTTTTATCATACCATCTTCCAATGAAGTATGTTGGCTGCTTGAAGTTGGAATTATACCAAATTGTTTCATTAAAAAAATCAATAGTCCGTCTTTTTGTAATTTTTCTCTGAAGAACCCGCCAAGCTTTTAACGCATCTTTCCAGAATGGGTTGTTTACTTTTTGTATAATAACGTTAGTATAATCTGATCCCATATTGCAGAGTTTGTCATAGCTGTCCATGTCGAATAATTGCTTCCATTTTTGGTTTTTCAATATGAGTAAGATTGTTAATTCGTACCAAAGTTTAAACGGTCAAACGTTCGCTGCAAACGTAGTGATAATTTTAATCAAAGCGCTGGCGACTTAGACCACTCTCAAATAAAGTGTGTCATTTGATCAAACAATCAATGATAACATTAAACCTTGGATAATTCATCTCTACTGCCCAATTTATTTTTTTCTTACTCCGGGCGTCTTCTTGTCTGTTCTTCATCTTCATCGCCCAACTACAGTAGCTGGTAGACAATAAGACAGAGATGATAAATTAATCAACCATACAGAATCAATTCAGTTGTACACAGAATCGTCCAGCAACAGCATTTAGCATGACGTACGGACAATGGCCTCAACAGAAAAAGTGATTCTACCAGTATTATTAAATAGACAACGAATCATTCTGTAGCAATATTTGTCACGCCGTTATTCATTCACCATTAGATAAAGGTGTTTTAATCTGTATTGTGGTATAGTGAAAGGGTTTAGACTTAATTATGCCTTTCACGTGGAGGAAATCGCTCGGTGTATGACAGCAAACCTGTAGAACTGCCAGATCAATTGCAAATTAATTACACGCGTGGTATTTCCATCAAAAATGTCATTAACAGATTCGATTATCACTATCTAATGAAAAAATAAAAGCAACCATTTATGATCGTGATTATGAAACACCTTACATGTTATTTTTTTTTAGAATGAAACATTTATAATCCTTTATAGTACTTTATTCACGAGATAAATTCTTGCTTCGTCTGAATGACGAAACAAAAGCGGAGTGATGGAAATGTTTCTGATTCAGTTAACATAAGTAATGTTGACGCTAAATGCACAGCTGGACACTTCGTTAGCGAGTGGATGTTCCGGATATTATTTGCTGTGTCCTACATTACTACCTCCTTTTTAGGACGTCGTAATGACAAAAACGTCAGCCCATCACAATTTTCCCGGTGTTCTTCTCTGTTGTTTAATGAACGTCTTCCTAATCAAATCTCACACAGAAGATTCTGGATGTACAGGACACATAATCAGATAGGAATGATTGTAGGACTGTAATCCAATCTATACAGCTAAATTATGTGACAGATCCGGTATTCTAGGGATTCTTGGGAGTCAAAGATTTGTTTCCGTCCAGTACATCAAATGCGATTGATAAATTCAGAAAAAGATGGTGTTTGTTTGAAATCTATTTTGAAAACATTAAGAGCTGTTGCAACGTATAAAAGGACTGACTTAGTGAGAAGTGAATGTAGTGAGAAAGGTGTATATTTCGATATTATTACAATTATAAAATAGTTAATAAAATAGCTATCCAGTATCGATCTACCGGCCATACCATATTCATATGCATACATGTATGTGTATGGGTGTGCATGTGCATGTATATATATATGTATGTGTGTATGCATATGTGTATGTGTAGTGTGTATATGTATATGTGAGTATGTATGTATATGTACGTATGTATATGCATGAGTGTATGTGTACATGTGTATATGTAGGTGTATATATGTTTATGGTGGAAATATATACACGGAAAAAACTGTCTTTGTGTATGGCAGAATATATATGTATAAATGTAGTTGGATGGTATAGAGGTTATATAATTTGTCTATCCTATGTTATTATTTGAATACAATGTTGCATGAATGTGTGATATGAATATATATGAAAGAAAAAATGTATATAAAAAAAAATACAATCTTACTGCAGACGTCCTCAAATAAAATGTAGTTATTGTAGTTGGTGTACAATTTAATTCCAATCGTTTATTATTTTCACTATACGGAGCAGATTTTAGTTTCCAAAATATGAAGTCTGTGCGATACATCACGGCGGCAGTGCATATATGCATTCGCCTGTCAAAATTAATATTTACCTTAAATGTATACCCTTAAATTCCTCCACCACTGTAATACTACACTTAACAATTACTTAATTACTCAACGTCAACGGCAAGTGATTATTTATTTTGTTAATGTACACGGGAACTGGGATTTCTGCTGATGTTTAGTTTTCATCACTTGATTAGGTGTATAACATTCAGATTTCTGGGCAGTTATAAAATGGTCTCAAGAATATACAACTATAAAAACAGCTGTGAGTTTTTTTAGTATTAATAATAACCTAGAACCAACATAAGATGTTTGGTGGTATATAAAACAATTGTGAAATACGGAATGATCGGCTATTGATGTCGTCATGGGACCCATACAATTCGCCCACATATCTGATCTGCCGCTTCTCTAGTATATTTACATGTATTGATTGAATCTAATCTCAGACAATATGTAATTGGTGCTGATTGCATTCTACTCTACCGCATAAGATTGCAGGGTCCCTTGTGATGAGATTATTGACACCGTATAAGTTTTTGCTAATTTAAATGACAATAATAAAACCCAAAAACTTATATATTTTCTTAAAGATATTCATTTCGGGAATGACAATTAACTAATAACTTTAAGCCTTATCTGATCTTGGCGATTTGGGACCTATCCAGAACTTGGTTGGGGGGGGGACCTCACTAAATAGTTTTCTTAACTTACTACATTATACCCTTGGGTAAGCTCTAATACAAAATAAAAAAACAAGGTGGCCACAAAGATGACGTCTCAGTGACGTTATTTTCGAAAAAGACATTTTTGGGACGATTTTTTGGTCAGATTTTCTGATTTTTTTATTATGTATTTACTCCGCAAAAACTACATGATAAATTAATAAATAATAATCCTATGTGAAATAAATTAGCTTTTGCTCACTTTTCCTCCCATAAAGGCGACGACGAAGAAAAAAATGAAAACATCACTTTTCTGGTACACCACATGATCGCCATTTTGAATTTACCCATGATCCTCTGTTCGGGGGTTGTGTAAATAAGTTCGATAAGACCCCAATATGATAAAAGATAAAGTCACGGAGTACCTCCCAGGCCAGGAAGGTTTAAATTATACATCAACAATATTTGAACGTTCAGATCCCTATACCATACTTTTCAAACAAAATAAGGTTTCCTATTTTTAACTTCCGTCCGTGAATAATCTCAAACTCTCAATAATTCGAGAACATCCAAAAAACCGATCCCTGCGACTAAAAGAATGAATAACGTTTGCCCGGAAGGAAACGTACAATGTAGAATAAATAAGCTTATTTAGGTCCACATATGTACAGCGTTGTGTTCATTTCATCACCGAACGCCAAATGAGCAAAAACTACTCAGGAGCGAGAAGACACTGATAATCCGATCTATATCTTATCTATTTTGTATATTATTTGTTTAAATGTTTGAAGAAAGTTAATCCTTCCGTCATTTGATCACAATGTATTAGACAAATATACGTGAATCAACTACAGTGCTCCCCGATTAGTTTCCTCTTAAGTGAATATCTCCAGAAGTCTTGTCGGAAACCTAATTTAAACGCTTAATCTTTGGTGTATGGAAATTGTTTTTCGTCAACCTATAGATTTGATTATGAATTTTATATTAGGTGAAAACACATTTTCGCATTTTGAAAACCTGTTTGGTATCCTGGAACCTAATTTAGATATTCGTTTGTTTCTTAGACATTGGCGATGACTAAGATAATAGATTGAGCCCCGAGAACAAAAATAGTCTAAACTCATTTAATCCGAGGATGAACCTATATATCCCTTAATCTCATTGATCCCCTGCTGATTCAGAGAGAAATTTTCGCGTCTCTTGATCGATTTGGTGAACGGTATTTGCAAATTGTTTACCTCACCGACAAAAATGAGATATATGCTTCACAATCCTAATTCAGATTAATATACTTTTTGTTTCATTTGTCAGGAACTTTGTAACAAATATTTATTCCCTGGTCCAAACTCTCTGTTGTGATGTGTTTTTCAAACGAGAGGACAATATCTACTAACAAATAAGTTTAATCACCAGCCAACAATTGATGATCAAGCCTTTGTCGTCGAGTAATTAAGTGATGCCAGAATGGGGAGGGGATTCAAATTGAACGATCCAATTTGAATTAATTTGATTTACCCCTACCAGGCCTTGTGTGTGGGGGGGGGGGGGTGGGGGGCAAACGGACCAAACTTTGTTCTATCTCCAGCACGACATAAAAAATGAGAGCTGACACTATCATAGTGGGGTCATTCTGAGCTTATTTGCATAACACCCGGTCAGAGGATCATGAATTAATTCAAGATGGCGGCCAGTGAGGAAAAACTATTTTATTTCACATCACATTAATATTTACTAATTTATAATGCAGTTTTCGCGGAGAAATGCATAAATAAATAAAAATCGACCAGAAAATGCAGTTTTTGAAAATGACGTAACTATAACGTCATCACATCGACCATCTTTGGTTTTTACATTTTCTCGTAGAGCTTGATCCAAGGATAGAATCTGGTAAGTTTCAGCTCCCTAGCTGAAGGGGTACGAACAATAATTAAGGGGAGGGGGGATTCCGTCCCGCCCCCCAATAGGCCTGAACAGGTCCCAAAAACTCAGGACAGGCAGGGTTAACCTGTCCTATTTTTGTCTGCAGAACCACGCGTCCAGCTATCAAACAGTCGGCGTTAGCATAAGAAATCCAACATGAATCAAGTATCAAAGTATTGGATACACAGACAAAGCTCCACTGGCGTTGAAAAGGCGCGAAATTGTGGGCATCAATTGAAATCCGCAAAAGGAGAGTAAGAGCAAGGTCCATTCGCGGATTAAATTCACGTAACTAATAGACACGCGTTCAGTGAGAACCCTAATACTTGAACAACTGTTACTTTAATTGTATTTTATTCCAAATGCTATGTTTGTCTGTATCCTTTGGTCCATTTTGACATTTTCATGTTTATAAATCATATAAATCATATAAACGTGATAAAGCTACTAGCACTTACATCTATAATCATAATACATAATAATAATAATAATAATAATAATAATGCAGACACGTATATTGGTTATTCAGGAGATACACCTCCAGATAAATCACTGGGCAGAGTGAATCATGGTATTAACCCTACCTGGCCTCGGGGGCCGAAATGGCCCCCCTACGAAACATTCTGCGCTATCTCAGGAACGACAAAAAACGGAGAGCTGAAACTCCGTGATTTTATAGATTATCATATTGGGGTCATTTTGAGCCTATTTGGGTAACCCCTCGAGCAGAGGATCACGGGTAAATTCAAGATGTCGGCCACCTGGTGTCCCAGAAAAGTGATGTTTTTGTCATATTTCTTCAAAATTTCTGCTTTTCCGCGATAAAAAGCGAGCGAAAATTATTTTATTTCACATCACATTAATTTTTACTAATTTATAATGCAGTTTTTGCGGAGAAATTGCATAAATAACAAATTCGAGAAATCTGACTGAAAAATCGACCCCAAAATGCCGTTTTTGAAAATGACGTTACTGTGACGTCATCAAAGCGGCTATCTTGGATTTTTTTCATATTTTCTGGTAGAGCTTGACCCAAGGGTATAGTGTGGTAACTTTTAGCCCCTTAGCTCAAGGGGCAAGAACAATAATTAGGGGGGAGGCCATTTCGCCCCCCCCCCCCAGGCCACAACAGGTCCCAAAAAGCCCAGGCCAGATAGGGTTAACATTCAATTTATGAAGTGTCAAAATAAAATTGCAGTCTATTGCTAAAATATGGCAGTCTGTTATATTTGCGCTACGAATGTACTGGACACTTTATGCCATTTGAAACTTCATTTCAAACACCACTTACATAACATTAGAATAAACATGACGATTTTGAGGAACATTGAATGATTGAGTTTTTCAATGAGTCATTCTGAGAAGTGATTTCCTGTAACAGCGCAAGCCAGTATGAATCACACTTACAGAAAATTAGGACCGCTTCCCAGTGTGTTTCCATGGGATAGACTACCATTCCTTATTAGTGTCCGTCAGGGAAACAGCTCCTTTCAGGATTTAAAAATAAGTGAACAACCAATCCTAACGGAGCACCTTCCCTCTCACACTAGCTTAACAACATGCATGCAGCCAGGATGAATAAAAGAAACGGTATTACTTCCACAAAATAATATACGGAGTACCAGGAATATTTATGTAAAGTGTGATACGCATATATACACTTCAGACCAGCTGAAAGGGTAGTGTTGGCGCACCAACGGCGCGCAAACGAAGTGCGCCAACACAAAGGTATAGCGCGCCAATGCCCATGATTATCGGCTGGCCATTGTTCTAACTCTGTTGAATGTAGTCCGTCGACTTGATTGAACACAGGCCGCGCGCTATCAGCACGGTCAGACAATGGCTGGAAGCGAGCTGCAAGAGTCAGAGCCCGCTAGTGAGGTCTTTGTTAGCGAGCGATCGTTCACGCGAGAAAGCTCAAGAAAATCAGTCGGGAGTCCACGTGGCGTTAATCGGCACGAAGCTAACTGTTTGCACAGAATATCTGCCTGTAATTCATACCTATTAAATAACATCAGGTATATGAATTTGTGTTACCGGCGAACACGTGGACCTGGATCAAGCGTATTTGCATTTCATCTAAAAATTTGTAAAAGGAAATAGATTTAAGATTTATTTTAATCATAAACACTGCTTGCAAAATGGATTGTAATTTGTGCTTCGTCGGACACCTGCTTTCAAAGTTGACCCGGACTTGCGCGTCTCACGGAATAGCTTTTCTGGTATTAAAGAATAGGTATTTGTTTATTGGAAGTTTCACCTTACGGCCGCTTCTCATACAGATGCGCAAGTTCAAGTCATTCGTTTTTATATATTCAAAAATTCTTGCAAATTGTGTTAATTTTGACCATTCAAGAGTAAATGCCCGGGATTTTACTACCGGATTATGCAGTGTATAAATATTTAATCAGTGGGACAAGAAGCGATGAAACGAATTATGTAATACCCGTACCTTTTTACTAGAAATCGGTTGATTGATTTGATTGAAATCTGGTAATCCCTTTCTGAGGATTTGTCAGCAATAAAACAGAACTCACTCCTCTGTGAAATAGATCAACCCTCATGAAATCTGGCGTCTACACACAACCCAGCTATCCAGACGAACTTTGGTACAAGTGTTGGATGCTGTCTGAACATGCTTAATATAGCCCCGCGCGACCAGTTTGGCCCCACGTGGCTTTTCGCGGAAAAATGAGAACACGTGTTTGAAATCTTGCAACATATTACATATATTTTTTTCTAGCCCTGCCGCTGTAATGTTAATACATCCCGCTATGTTGTGTTAATCTTCGGGTTAATTTGCAAAGGACCATTGATAGCGGGAGATCATCCCCGACATCAAGACCAACATTTCATATGTGTTAATGTATACTTCCTGTCGAACAGTATAACGGATGTTATATTGTCAGCAAGAAAACAACACTGTAAAGATAAATCATCTCGTTGGCGTAAACAAGTGGAGAATGTAAACATAACAGTGCATTCTCTGTCTGACGGGGTAAAGCGATATCCCGCTTTCGTCCAACAAAATTCGCGCCTGTGTCTCATTTGAAAAGAAATGAAATGGCATTAACTTATTGTTTAGGTAGAAATCTTTGTTATTGTTTCTTTTTTGTTATTTAGCTGGAACGATGTGTGGGCCATAAATACTTGTTGATTCTTATTTCCTCATCGGAAGTTTTGTGTGCAACCTTTAACAGTCGGGCGGTAACGAATAAAGAGCATATACAAGTATTTGTCATTCTCTGTAAGGGGCTAATTGATCTTTTGAATTTCTGTGTATATTTTGGTTAGGCGGTTGTAACAAGACAAGCCAAATTAGAGACAACTAGTCTGGCCGAGCACTGCATGTTGCCCCGATTATGACCTCGACTCGCCCGTGTGTCTGAATTTATACGAAGCTGTATTCATTTGAAATGTTACGTTCAACCGTTTTACTGGCCGTTCTGAAAGAGGAGGCGGCCTTCGCAATTTGTACACACCAACGTTTTATGAATTCTGATAATATATTTAGGCATACTTTAAGCTATCTTTGGCGAAACTTTTTGTTAATGAAGATTATTCGTAGTCTCATCCGAATGTTCACAAGACGGCCGAGTTTCCTGGGAGCGCAAACAAAAAATGATAGATAATCATTTACAGCATTCTTATTGAAGAAGTCAAATCTTCTATATATTTTTTTAATTACTTAGCCAGTAATTTAAACTGTAGAATAGATTGTGTTCTTGCCGTACACCGCCAGAGGGGAACTCTTTGAAAACAATTCAGTTTTAAGCGGTGACGGCTGTTAGCGCGCAATCCGGCAAGCGCCCCAACGGGGAGCCTTTGTTTACCGCCGACATGCTTACAATGGTTCAGTGGTTTGACCGGACTATATTCTACCGGCGCGTGGCGGCAAGGGTCACATCATGGTGGGTGTAATAAGTCTTGGTGATTAGGCCAGCACGTTGGCGCGCCATCAGTGCGTAAACCCTGTTCACTAATTGGAAGATTAAGCTGATCTGCACTGTATATATGGGGTCATTTTGTGGAGCTATACAATGTATTGGAACTCAGTTAATGACTTTTACAGAGGCATGGTCATTAGATAAAGAGAATAAACGAGTTTGCCACGAGGCATACGTATATAGGCGTAAAGTGAAACACCATTGGGCGAAACTGAAAAAACAGAGGAAGATATGCTACTATAACATGATTAGATGCGAAAGCATTGACTCAATCTACAAGAATTTTGTTAATTCGGACCCCATTTTCATTCCCCGCAAATTCCGTGAACACGAAACCCCGGGAGATAGTGCTGAACAACTACAAAGGAAACATGAACTTTGTATGGAAAAAATACATATGGAGATGTGTAGACTACGGGAACAGACGGAAAAACAAGAAGAAAAATTGGACCAAATTGATTCAGCACTACACGATTTGATCCAGCGGGTCCCTGACATATCCGTGAGAGGCAAATTGAATGAAATTTGGCTGACAGAGATATTCGAGGAAGAAAACAGATCCAAGGACATCTGGGCTGTGAAAAAACTGTGGTTTGAAAATTTACCTATACAGGAACGGGAGAATGAGATAACTACAACTCCTGTTGCATCGTATGCTGATGCTACTCGTTCAGGTACGGGTAACATACCGAATCAGAGAACAAATTCCTCTCCACCAGCCAATAACCGCAGTGCTGATCAGGGAACGAGTCAGAGAACAAATTCCTCTCCATCAGTCAATAATCGCAGTGCTGATCAGGGAACGAATCAGAGAACAAATTCCTCTCCATCAACCAATAATCGCCGTGCTGATCAGAGAACTTCCGTCCAACAGAATCATTTTTTAGACAATCGCCGGACAAAACACAAACCACCGCAGAACAACCAAACCAGGGCATCTCTAACCAATCAAGACGCAACATCGCAGGGGAGACCCCGAAACAACCTACAAACAGGAACGAACAGACGAGACAATACACAAACATCACCGAACCAGGGAACGGGAACGAATCAACGGACAATGAAAGGACCGACTGTGACTCAAGGCGGACGCAAATCTCATCCTCTACCACGCAAAGGATTCACTCCAATGAACTTCCAGAGGAATCTGAGACCGCGATCAACCCAGAAGTACCAGAACACATAGACCCGAAAATAATCAACCTGTCAACGAGAGATCTATCTGATGATGAAATCGCTGTTCTACGGAAGGGAATGAAATTCACCCCTACACCAAAATCTAACGCTCGGGAACTCGAGTCGGACATCTAACTATCTAACTTTTGTAGAAAATTAAGACTGCGAGAGTTTTTTTCAGAAAAAACTACCAGTGATGAATCAGTTGTTCGGAATAAGAGCACCATGGAGCCAGGGAGAGGTAGGGATAGAGACTTGGACATTTTTGTGGACTTTCTAGGTCATTTTCCAAGAAATATTCATGATAACAGTAAATTGAAGAACAATTTCAGTAATCAGGAAATGAAAGCACTTGATAATCTTAAAAATAATCCTGGAATAATAATTAAGGAGGCAGACAAAGGGTCCGCCGTTATCATTATGGATAAAAATTTATACCAGGCCAAAATGGAAGATATGTTAAATGACAACCGTACGTATGAACCAATCGGAAGTAATGTTGATAATGTAACTAGGAGGAAAATTGACACACTCATACAAATGCATGGGCATGGTCTAACAAAATCAGAAAAAGAATTTCTGACAAAATACGAATCGAAAACGAGTCAACTATATGGACTTCCGAAAATACACAAATCCACGGAAATTATAAATGCTATAAAGGAACAAAATTGCGAATATATAAACTTATCCAATCCCAGTGACTTGAAATTTAGACCAATTATTGCCGGTCCAGTGTGTCCAACCAGCCACTTAAGTCAACTACTAGATTCCCTTCTGAAACCGTATGTACAATTTGTACCATCCTATGTAAGAGATGACATCGATTTTCTTCGTTTTTTGCCAGACAAAATTAGCGACACTGAAATTTTCTGTACTTTTGACGTTACTAATTTATATAGCAACATATCACACGATCTTGGCATTGAAGCTGTTGAGTATTGGCTGAATAACTTCCCTGGTCAAAACAATGACCGATTTACTAAAGATTTCATTTTGAATGGAATAAGACTTATTCTTGAGAATAATACATTTGAATTTGGGGAAGGTAATTACCGGCAAACTTTGGGTACTGCTATGGGCACAAAGTTCGCTCCAACGTACGCAACACTAGTTCTGGGCTTTCTTGAGCACAAATTGTACGCAAAAATTGAGCAAACTCATGGAGAAGAATTCAGAAAATATGTTCATGACTCATTCAAGCGATATTTGGACGATTGCTATATTACCTGGAACACAGAAAAGGGTGACATATCAATATTCTGCGATCTGTTCAACAGCTTAGACCCAAACATAAACTTCACAATAGAAACACACAGAGACCAAGTTCCGTTTTTAGACATATTACTGATTCGCAGAGGTAATAAAATTGTCACTGATGTTTATTACAAAGTGAGTGATACGAAGCAATACCTAGACTATAACTCCTGTCACCCACGTCACGTCAAAAAACAGGTACCGTTTACTTTGGCAAGACGAATTTGCACTATCGTAACTGATAGTGAATTACGACAGATGAGATTATCTGAACTAAAAATGTCCTTGGTCAAGAGGCATTATCCAGTAGAAGTGATAGATATAAGAATTGAAAAGGCTCGGAAAATAGATATTGAGGTACTCAGATCTTGTGGTCAAAGTAACAAAAAAGATATCTTGCCATTTATTTGTACTTATAATCCAAACAATTTCAACTTCTTTCCGGTAATTCAAAATAATCGAAATATGTTGGAGTCAAATGATCACCTCAAAAAGACATTCAGGAACACCACCATTATAAACGGTAAACGAGAAGGACCGAATCTTAAAAAGGTTCTAACCAGGGCAAAATTTATCCCTCGCACAGATTCCACTTTCAAAACGAGTAAATGTGGCGATACACGTTGCAAAAATTGTGATCACCTTATATTGGATAGCTCTTTCACATTTCATAAAACCAATTATACATTTCGGATTAATGCAAATATGAACTGCAATTCTCGGAATTTAATTTATGTAATGGTTTGTAGCGGTTGCAATAAGTACTACATAGGTGAAACAGGGGATACTTTGCGTAATAGATGTCGTGTACACCGACAGCAAATTAATACGCCTCACCTTCAACGTTTGCCTGTTACAAAACATGTAGCTCAATGCGCCCGGCATTTGGAAATAAAATTTAAAATATTTCCTTTTTTCAAAGTGCCGGTTGATGACCGGACTAGACGTGAAGTGACAGAAACAAACTTCATACATAAGTTCTGCTCCGAGCTTAACAGAGAGAATAATTGTAATTGATCGTCTCTATGTTAATCCGATAGTTTGCAAACTTAACGCACTGTTAATACTCTTGTTTAATTCTCTCGATTGTTCAGATTGTTTATTGTCTGTAATAATACGGGATATACTGTGAATGATGTATTGAAATCCGTCGATTGTTATATTGCCATGTATGAACTTGTTTAACGTTAGATATACTGTCGCTTAGACTACAGTATCCAAGTCAATATTACATGTGTGTATGTATAAATAGCCGTAATTTATTTGATCGAATAAAGCTTTGATAAACCGTCGAGACACGGTGAAACTAGTTAGCCAGAAATCAAACCAGTTGACTTCGTCATGATTTTTTAACAATATTATATTTGCCGCACACAAAGGCAGTTTCGCTGCATTTATTTACTGTATATATATACTCACATTCCTGATCAAATCACTAGACAAGATGAAGTTATCGATTGTGCAACTGTGCCCTGACCGTTAACAGTATATGCCGCAATGTATATATATATATATATATCCCTCGCACAGATTCCACTTCCACTTTTGTTTGTAATCTTGTGCATGTGTATAATATCACCAAGACCACTGTAACTAATTGTGAAAAACACACATGCACATAAATAGAACCGCCATCGAATTGATTTTAATAAACGATGCTTTGAAGAACTGCTGAAAGCAGTGAAACTAGTTAGCAAAATCAATCAGTCCGAGTTAGTCATGACTTTTTTCTAATACTATATTTACCATACACAAAGGCAGTTTTTACTGTGATCATTTAATCTATATTCTACTGTGTGTGGAGATGACGCTCAAAACTGAATATTTGCGGCAACAAACGGAACTACTTAGGAAAATTGCCCATCAACTGGAATCTCTGATTCAAGAACAAAGGCGGAACACGGAAACTCTGGAAGGACTGAAATCCGAGAAACATAGCACTCAAAATGTACAAGAGATGGGCGAAAGTATTCAAGGTCTGGGAGTACAATTGTCTACATTTACAGAAGCCTGGTCACTGGAAAAAGAGACCAACAGGATTAATCAAGAATCCTTCGCATATCGGCGAAGGGTTAAACACCAGTGGGCAAAACTGAAAAACCAAAGGAAACTGTGTTTCTATAATATGGTTAGAAACGACGGTATAAGGGCTGTATATGAAGAATTTCTTAAATCAGATGTGATGTACATACCACGTAAATTTCGTGAACACGAAACACCGGGAGATACGGCTGATCAAAAACAGCGAAAACATGAGCTTAGTCTTGAGAAATTTCGCATGGAGATATCCAGACTACGAGAACAGGCCGGTAAGCAGGAGGAACAAATGAATAGTTACGACTCCTTGTTTCAAGATTTAGTCCTTCGAGTACCAAACTTGTCAGTTAGAAGCAAGTTGAATGAACTATGGCTGACCGAACTCTATGAGGAAGAGCAAAAGTCGAAAGACATTTGGACCAGAAAAAGGCTGTGGTTCGAAAGTTTGCCTGACAAAGAGAACCAAATTGAACCACTAACCATCGTAACACCAACAATACGAGAAAATACCACGTTTGCCGAAGCAGTGCAACTAGTTCCGCAAACGCCGACGCAACAAAGATCTGTGCCGCGTTCATCACCTCCACGCCAAATGCCTGTATCTAGTGGGACAAATGCGTCTAATGACCGGAGTCATTTTTTAGACAAGCGCCCAGAAAAGAACAGGCATCCAACATCATTCAAACAGCAACAAACAAAGAAGCAGCAGCCTTACCGTTATCGTCCAGCCAACAAACAACCGAATCAACCGACCATGCAATCCCACCGGAATCAATCAGGGCTGAACTCATCAGTCCCCGAGGCGATTCCATCAACCAGCTACAGAGCAACGACAGTGTCACCCGCAACCAATCAGGACACAGCTTTGTCACCGACACAAACAGAAGAATGGTCTTTGGCGAGATTATCACGCAAGGGGAAAATGCCCAAGAACAAAGGGACACCAGTCAATATCAAGAGGAGCTTACGACAGAGACCGAGTCACGACAGGTAGAAATTGTGGACCCTAAAGTCATAAATCTTTCTGGTGTCATCTTAACTGAGAGCGAGAGAAGTTTACTCCTCAAGGGAATGAAATTTACTCCGACACCAAAACAAAATGACCATGAACTCGAAAGTGACATTTCTAATTTTTGCAGAAAATTAAGACTGCAGGAATTGTTCCATGATACGACATATACTAATGATTCTCTTGTTAAAAACAAAAGCACTATTGAACCTGGTAGAGGTAGAGATCGAAATTTGGATGTATTTATAGATCACCTAAGTCATTTTCCCAGAGAAATGAACAATAGTAACACAAAATCTAACCTCAACATTTCAGAATTAGAAGCCTTAAAACGTCTGCAGAACAACAAAAATATAGTCATAAAAGAAGCGGACAAGGGATCAGCAATCGTTATCATGGATCGAGAATATTATCAGGCTAAAATGGAAGTAATGTTAAGTGAAAATGGAACGTATGAAACCATTAATCACAATATAGATAATATCACTTCAAGGAAGATTGATAATCTCATACAAACAAATGGTCAGGCTCTCACTAAACCCGAAAAAGATTATCTAACAAAATTTGAGTGTAAAACTAGTCAGTTATATGGTCTACCTAAAATACACAAATCTAGGGAGATTATATCAGCTATCAAAGAACAAAATTCTGAATATATATGTTTGAACCATCCTGCAGACTTAAAGTTTAGACCCATTGTAGCAGGACCGGCCTGTCCTACTAATCGCTTAAGTCAACTTATTGATATCCTTTTGAAGCCTTTCATTCAGTTTGTGCCATCATATGTAAGAGATGATATTGACTTCCTCAATCATCTTCCTGATACAGTTCGAGACGGAGAAATATTTTGCACGCTAGATGTTACTAATCTATATAGTACTATTACGCATAAACTAGGACTGGAATCTATCAAATTTTGGTAAGATAATCACCCCGAGAAGATCAGTGAACGTTTGAGTGGAGAGTTTATCCTTGCCGCTATCCAGCTAATTCTGGAAAACAATTCTTTTGAATTCGGGGCTCAGAATTACCAACAAAAGATTGGAACGGCTATGGGGACCAAATTTGCTCCGACATACGCGACACTTGTTTTAGGATATCTAGAACACCAACTTTACAGGAAAATTGGTGAGTCACATGGCTTAAATCTCCAAACATATGTTCAGGATTCTTTCAAACGGTACTTAGATGACTGTTTCATTATCTGGGATACCAAGAAAGCAGATATTATGGTTCTATATGATGCTCTGAACAGCCTCGATCCAGATATCAATTTCACAATGGAAACGGGGCATGACCAAATCCCTTTCTTGGATGTTCTTATTACCCGTAAGGATAATACCATTATTACGGACATATATTATAAACCTACTGATACAAAACAGTATCTAGATTATAGGTCTTGTCATCCTCGCCAACAAAAAATCAAGTGCCTTTCACACTGGCAAGGAGAAATTGCACAATTGTTACGGATACGGAGTTGCAACTAACCAGATTAGCCGAACTGAAAGTATCTTTAATAAGGAGAAATTATCCCCCTAGAGTTATAGATATTGGAATTGAGAAGGCCGTTCAAATCGACGTGCAAACTCTCAGAATGGTCAGGTCAAATACCGATACAGATACGCTATCTTTTGTATGCACACATAATCCTAACAACTTCAATTTCTTCCCAGTAATTTTCAATAATCGACCAATGCTGGAATCTAGTGATCATCTCAAACAAACATTCGGTCAAACTAGAATTATAAACGGTAAACGACAGGCCCCAAGCCTCAAGAAAATTCTAACCAGGGCAAAATTCCTCCCACTGTCGGTCCCCAATTATATAACTTCCAAAGTGGAAATGAACGATGTAAATGCTGTAGAAACAACTTAATCATAGGTAATTCCTTCACATTTAATATAACCAATTTCACATTTAGAATCAATGCTAACATGAACTGCGATTCTAGAAATCTGGTCTATGTACTCGTCTGTTGTGGTTGCAAAAAATATTATATTGGGCAAACAGGGGACACTGTTAGAAACAGAACCCGTGTACATCGACAGCAGATTAATACACCCAGGCTTCGTTTCTTACCGGTGACAAAACACATTGGAACATGTGCTGGGCACCTTGATATTAAGTTCAGAATTTTCCCATTCTTCAAGTTATCCGGGGATAATAATAAATTTAGGGAAATTAAAGAACTACACTTCATTAGTAAATTCCGCCCTGAACTCAACAAACTGTAACCCCCTCCCGCTCCCTCCCATACACATAATTCAGTAATCATTTATCCCGAATGCGATTATTCATGTATTGTCTGCACTGAAGAAAATCGCTATAGTTAGCAAATCGATTCATTTCTTACAGTTTGTATGCAATTTATGACAAGGATTAAGCATGTGCAGACCAGAATTAGACCTCATACAGGTCTATCATTGTCAATTACAAAAGCTGTTATATTTAATTTATTATTATTGTTATTATGTACCTATGTATTAGTTCCGTTTTGTTTGTAATCTTGTGCATGTGTATAATATCACCAAGACCACTGTAACTAATTGTGAAAAACACACATGCACATAAATAGAACCGCCATCGAATTGATTTTAATAAACGATGCTTTGAAGAACTGCTGAAAGCAGTGAAACTAGTTAGCAAAATCAATCAGTCCGAGTTAGTCATGACTTTTTTCTAATACTATATTTACCATACACAAAGGCAGTTTTACTGTGATCATTTAATCTATATTCTACTGTGTGTGAAGATGACGCTCAAAACTGAATATTTGCGGCAACAAACGGAACTACTTAGGAAAATTGCCCATCAACTGGAATCTCTGATTCAAGAACAAAGGCGGAACACGGAAACTCTGGAAGGACTGAAATCCGAGAAACATAGCACTCAAAATGTACAAGAGATGGGCGAAAGTATTCAAGGTCTGGGAGTACAATTGTCTACATTTACAGAAGCCTGGTCACTGGAAAAAGAGACCAACAGGATTAATCAAGAATCCTTCGCATATCGGCGACGGGTTAAACACCAGTGGGCGAAATTGAAAAACCAAAGGAAACTGTGTTTCTATAATATGGTTAGAAACGACGGTATAAGGGCTGTATATGAAGAATTTCTTAAATCAGATGTGATGTACATACCACGTAAATTTCGTGAACACGAAACACCGGGAGATACGGCTGATCAAAAACAGCGAAAACATGAGCTTAGTCTTGAGAAATTTCGCATGGAGATATCCAGACTACGAGAACAGGCCGGTAAGCAGGAGGAACAAATGAATAGTTACAACTCCTTGTTTCAAGATTTAGTCCTTCGAGTACCAAACTTGTCAGTTAGAAGCAAGTTGAATGAACTATGGCTGACCGAACTCTATGAGGAAGAGCAAAAGTCGAAAGACATTTGGACCAGAAAAAGGCTGTGGTTCGAAAGTTTGCCTGACAAAGAGAACCAAATTGAACCACTAACCATCGTAACACCAACAATACGAGAAAATACCACGTTTGCCGAAGCAGTGCAACTAGTTCCGCAAACGCCGACGCAACAAAGATCTGTGCCGCGTTCATCACCTCCACGCCAAATGCCTGTATCTAGTGGGACAAATGCGTCTAATGACCGGAGTCATTTTTTAGACAAGCGCCCAGAAAAGAACAGGCATCCAACATCATTCAAACAGCAACAAACAAAGAAGCAGCAGCCTTACCGTTATCGTCCAGCCAACAAACAACCGAATCAACCGACCATGCAATCCCACCGGAATCAATCAGGGCTGAACTCATCAGTCCCCGAGGCGATTCCATCAACCAGCTACAGAGCAACGACAGTGTCACCCGCAACCAATCAGGACACAGCTTTGTCACCGACACAAACAGAAGAATGGTCTTTGGCGAGATTATCACGCAAGGGGAAAATGCCCAAGAACAAAGGGACACCAGTCAATATCAAGAGGAGCTTACGACAGAGACCGAGTCACGACAGGTAGAAATTGTGGACCCTAAAGTCATAAATCTTTCTGGTGTCATCTTCACTGAGAGCGAGAGAAGTTTACTCCTCAAGGGAATAAAATTTACTCCGACACCAAAACAAAATGACCATAAACTCGAAAGTGACATTTCTAATTTTTGCAGAAAATTAAGACTGCAGGAATTGTTCCATGATACGACATATACTAATGATTCTCTTGTTAAAAACAAAAGCACTATTGAACCTGGTAGAGGTAGAGATCGAAATTTGGATGTATTTATAGATCACCTAAGTCATTTTCCCAGAGAAATGAACAATAGTAACACAAAATCTAACCTCAACATTTCAGAATTAGAAGCCTAAAAACGTCTGCAGAACAACAAAAATATAATCATAAAAGAAGCGGACAAGGGATCAGCAATCGTTATCATGGATCGAGGATATTATCAGGCTAAAATGGAAGTAATGTTAAGTGAAAATGGAACGTATGAAACCATTAATCACAATATAGATGATATCACTTCAAGGAAGATTGATAATCTCATACAAACAAATGGTCAGGCTCTCACTAAACCCGAAAAAGATTATCTAACAAAATTTGAGTGTAAAACTAG
>JAVTVY010006969.1:0-40989 GCA_036873755.1 Hanleya hanleyi
ATTGGTCGTAATGTTTCGTAATAAATCGCTTTACAAAAACCGGTTTTCCCGTCATTTGGGGCGAATAGATACGACATGTTTTACGAGTAATTACGACTGTTTGCGATGTAGTTACAAAGAAATACGATACTTTTACGACAGTTAGCGATATTCGCACCCAAATTTAGGCGAATCAGAGCGAAACAGTTGCGAATATGTGCGATGTATTTGCGAACATTTACGAAGTGCATACGACTACTTGCCATTATTTCACGATGTCTTGCGGATACGTACGAAGGTTTTACGACGTTTTTAGGACGTTGTTATGACAGGTTGGGTCAAATGTTTACGATTTCTTCGTATACAATCGTTTCCTAAGTAAAGCCCAAGTCTCACTTAGGCGAATTCCTTTACGAAGCTTGACGATTTAAGATCGTAAGTATTGGTAAGATTCTCGCAAGCTATTCGTAAAGACATTCGCCAATTTCAAAATGTTCAAAAAATTCGCCAAGCAATGCGATTTTTCCTTAAGTCTCAAATATTCGTAATTTTATCGTAAACAATCGTAAGTCGTCGTAACTACGTTGTAGTGCATCGTAATTAAGTCGTAATTTAATCGCCTTATTTGTAACAGTTCCGTTAATAATCGTCAAGAGAAAAATAAACACTAATAGTTACGATAACTTACGACAGGAAACGATGGTATACGAAGTAATCGTAAACATTTTACCCAAACTGTCATAACAACGTCGTAAAAACGTCGTAAAACCTTCGTACGTATTCGCGAGACATCGTGAAATAATGGCAAGTAGTCGTATGCACTTCGTAAATGTTCGCAAATACATCGCACATATTCGCAAATGTATCGCACTGATTCGCCTAAATTTGGGTGCGAATATCGCTAACTGTTGTAAAAGTATCGTATTTCTTTGTAACTGCATCGCAAATAGTCGTAATTACTCGTAAAACATGTCGTATCTATTCGCCCCAAATGACGGGAAAACCGGTTTTTGTAAAGCGATTTATTACGAAACATTACGACCAATACATCGCAAAGTTTCGTAAACAACTTCGCTTAAGTGGGACTTGGGCTTTATCGTAACTATTAGTATTTATTTTTCATTTGACGATTATTAACGGAACTGTTACCAATGAAGCGATTAAATTACGACTTAATTACGATGCATTACAACGTAGTTACGACGACTTACGATAAAATTACGAATATTTGAGACTTAAGGCAAAATCGCATTGCTTGGCGAATTTTTTGAACATTTTGAAATTGACGCGGCGATAAAACCGTGGCGAATATTTTCTTACGAATTGAAGCGATGGCTTACGAATCATGGCGAATGTCTTTACGAATAGCTTGCGAGAATCTTACCAATACTTACGATCTTAAATCGTCAAGCTTTGTAAAGGAATTCGCCTAAGTGGGACTTGGGCTTACAAGTCCTAGATCATAACGAACGCAGTACGACTACTGTGGCTGATATCTGAAAAGTTGTACCATCGTACTATGGCCCTATTTGTTACTATGGCGATGATACGATGCGATGGCAGGATACGATGTTACGATATCATGGTACCATGGTACCATGGTACGACAATACATAACACGACAGTACGACGCAAACAATTAAGAATCAATTGATATAATGTATTTGCGTATGGCTTTCGTTTGACCATGCGAATTGGCAACTCTGTACGATGATGCGATGGCACGATTATACGATGATTCGATGGTACGATGCGATGGTACTATGGTAAATTTCCATCATACCATCGCAGCGTGCCATCGTATCATCGCATCATGCATTCGTATCATCGTATCGTACCATCGCATCGTACCATCGCCCCTGTAAAAATAGGGCGAAAGTACGATGATACGACATGGCAGATATCAGTGACCATATTACGAAAGAACATGCAGATATATTCTGGTATAAACTTCAATAGTAGTAGCAAAAGGGAATCTTCTTACCACTGACCTAAAAAATTTGCATAGTTATGGCGTCACGGAGGTCAAGTTCACTATAGTTCTGGCAAAGGAAATTCTCGGTCACATGACAGGAAGGGATGAATCCTCCGCTTTGATTTTGCTGAAAAGTTCTGACTGCGCATGCTTACTGTATAGCCAGATCTGGGAGAACTTTTTGGGAACGAGGTGGACCAATATTGGTCCGAATGGGTCGTGGGAGGTGTCATAGTGAATGTTTTGTGGACGAGCGTACGACTGAATGGGTGTGCCGTGGAAATGCCGTCCATCTGCACATGCGCTAAGGAAAAGGGGCATTGAAATGGACATTTTGAGGCAGAGATGGGCCAATATTGGTCCGAAAGGACCGCGTGAGGTGTTATATGGGGAAACCCACCCATGGCTATTTGTGGTGTTGGGTGTGGCCCATTGTTTTCTCTGTCTCACACTGTGGAAGACGACGGGAGGGCTCTCGAGGCCATGGGTTGAGTTTCGCTGAAAAGTTCCAACTGTGCATGCATGCATAGTGCATAGGCTGATGTGGGGTGGTCGTTTTGGAGTCGCGATATTGAACCAATATTGGGCTGTGGGGGGTATCAGTTGGAAGCACTCGCGAAGGAGCATACGACTGGATGGGTTAGTTGTAGAACTGCCTTCCATCAGCGCATGCGCAGTGGAAACGTTCATTGGAATGGACGTTTTGAGGTCGTGATGGACCAATATTGGTTCGTACGGGTCGTGTGATGTGTGATGGTGAAGCATTCGTAGTGGAGCGTCCGACTGGATGGGTTTGTCGTGGTGTGTGTTACAAAGATCAATATGCGCAAAGATCCCCTTTCAAAGGGTCAAGAGGCGTATACGTGCCCTTTCGGAACCTGACGCTTGGGCACAGCAAGAGTTATCTGCCCCCACATGCGACCAATGGGTTGCCGCATGCGCTACCGGAAGTGGATCCCTGTACGGAGAACTTCTGGGGTTAGAGACATGGGGATTTCACCAAATGAGTCGCTTGGGCTCAGGATTCTTTCCTTGGGCGTATGGGCGTATGACTGCTCATGCACAACTTGACGAACCATTGCACTATAAATACGAAGGTCAGTGATGGTGTGGGTCAATCATCACGCGTCGTTTCGTCAACCATGTCGCCAGTCCTACTAGCGCTCCTTCCCTTTACACCTGAGGTGGGGTCACACGTCTATGAGGATAAAGTCACTGTCGTGGAAGACCGCGATGTCTGCTGGTCGGGCTCTGATTCCATATCAAGAACTGTTACGCTACACCGTGACTGCTGGACGAAATTTAAAAAGGCGTTGAGCAGTGAGCTCGATGGTGACCTCATCCAGATGGAGAATGCCATCTACATACACCGCGGGCCATTCTTCGCGCGCCTGGAGCGTTACCAGGACTCCACCAGAGGCTTCACCTTAGACGCTGATCTATTGACGGCCTTCGAGAAAGTGGTGCCGATTGTTGACCAGCTGTTTACACCGGACGATCGGTCAGCCGTCCAATAGTTCACCTATAATAATACAAGGCGGTACAGCGATGTTCTAGGATCGAACCTATCACCGGAGTACAGAGAGCACCCATCACCTTTACCAAGCGCAACGAAGCCCAAGTCCGGCGTACCTTGTACACCATCCAGCCGAAACTATGACTGAAGGAGGTGTTCGGGAGACCTGTACGGCTCAGTAAAGTCAAGGGCAAGTTTGAGAAGATTTATCTCACCACCTGGAGCGATGAGGACTTCGTGATTAAACGCCACATGCCCCGACAACCGCGAATGTATGAACTGAAAGATCTTCAAGGGGAGCCATTGTGAGCGACGTTTTGCGAGTAAGAATTACAGCCCGTGATGAAAACAGCACAACGAAGCCCAAGTTCGGCGTATCTTGTACACCATCCAGCCAAAACCATGACGAAAAGAGGTGTTCAAGATCGGGGGCCCTGTACGTAATAACGTAAATACACCCACAGTGGCTCCTCCAGCTAGGGTGTGTGTTTCACGATGGGGATTATAAAAGAATAAATAGAACACCATGGTTGACTTTGTTTCTGACGCGATAGGATTTTCCGGAAGTAGCCCATAAGGGATAGAAAGGGCAGGGTTGTGGGTTCCAACGTTAGTTGTGCAGGATGTCCTCTCGAGTACGGAAGCACGCCCCGACAGTCCGTGTATTGAAGACTGTCCCACCCGAGTTGGTTCGGATTATTGTACGCGGCGCAGACCCTGATCGTGTACGCTGTCTATGTGAAATCAGGCATAACCCCTTAAAGTGGAACGTACCGATGACTCCTGCTCAGACGACCAACTTGGCCAAGCATAAGACAGGTCTCCGAACCCTGGTCCAGAAGCGAGTCCCGCAAGCACAGAAGAAAAAGATCTTACAGAAATGCGCTTTTCGGAGCCATCTTAGCCCAGTTGCCTGCTTCCGTGTTGGGTCCTCTACTCGGTGGACCCTTCGGTCGACAATGAACCACACGAAACAATGGTCCTCAGCGAACCATGCCTGCTTCGAACCCTGCAATCTCCTTATCCGATTCCACCTACGGTGAAGACGATGAACGCACTCGATCATGAGATGCAACAGATTCTACAACGACCCAGGTTAAGCGACAGTGAGAATCTACAACAGTGCAATCAACACTCAGGTCAACGGTACATTACAACACATATAGGGGAAGTGGGAAGAGGTGCCGACATACTGACAGAGTCACATGACTTCACAGTATAGTCTTTCGGTTAACCTATTCTAAAACACATACCAAGAATCTAACGATTCGTGATATGTGTTATATCTCAGGTACGCTTTTATTGTACCTGTTCATGTGGCAAACTTCGATGATATGCCCACACGGCCCCTAGCACCGGCATAAGCGGTATTAGATACAAATCTCGTTCATGGGGCAACACAATACACCTGAACAAAGCCGAGCGTCAGTCGCACAGCCAGCACAACGCGTACAGCCAGCACCACTTGTCCCACAGCCGCCATTACCAGGCGTACCTCTCACAGCCCCACAGTGGGTCGAAGACAAAGTCTCAAAGAGTGTACCCGCGTCATTCAAGAAACAAGCTGATGTTTCAGCTGGTGAAGGCAATCCGAACATGGAATGATAAAGGCGAACTGCTGGTACAGAACCAGTTGGTTCCCGGTGTGAAGGTGAACGTTGTCTTGGTTAGTGGTTGTCCGTCGGACAGCCATTACTGAGACAGGTTGTCCATGGACAACATGTACTGTTGTGAGTTGTCTCGGGACAACTGATACTATCATAGGTTGTCCATGGACAACTACACCCGGGGATACGTTGTCCGACGATAGAAGTGGTTGTCCAGGTTTTATCGCGATTATAACTAAGTCGTATTAAGGGTTGTCCGTCACCTGGGAATAGTTGTCCAGTATCAGGCCTCAGCATGCAAAGCGGTTCAATAAGGCAATGATAGTATGCGTAGTCGATAAATAGACTGTTTTAACCCTAACAGATCTGGGTGATTTGGAGGATGGAGGGTGGGGGAATTTCAACGCCCCATCTATTTTCGTTATATCTTGGGTAGAGGGCTGAAACTATTTTATAGTTTATTTGAAAATATTTGAGTCAAACTCTATGATGAAATGCTAAACAATTCAAGATGGTCGCCATCATGACGTCACAGTGACGTCATCTTTTCGGAAGTCATTTTCCGCTTCTTCTTTTTTTGGACTGATTTTTTTAATTTTCTGATATTTTATATCAAAAACTAATTCATATGACAGAGAATAATTAGTTTTGGCAAAATATATTACTTTTATGCTCTTTTAGGAATACGAAAAAAATGATTTTTTTTTTGTGAAAAATGACCGAAAGCACAATTTTATGGGAATATAGCTCTCTTCTTCTCTTCGTACTCACCCGTATAAATAATTGTAATACCCCGTACACTATATATGAAACAGTCTCTTTGATTACGTCACAATGACGTAATCAGATTCACATTGAAATTCACAAATTTTCCAATCAGATTTTTCCAATTTGAGTTCATGCAATTTTCCCGCAAAAATTCTTGTGTCGTGATGCCATGCGGTGGGGTTAGCCCTGCAAGGCCGTTTTTTTTTGGGGGGGGGGGCATCGGATCCTTCGTACCAAACTTTCTATCCTCTATCCGGAACGATAAATACTTGAGAGCTGACACTCCGTAGCTTTGTAGCTTATCATATTGGGGTCTTTTTGAGTCTATGTGCAGAGAATAATGGTTAAATTCAAAATGGAAGCCATGTGGGTATGTGAGTTTTCTTGAAAACGTTTGCTTTACTGCATGGAAAAGTAGACTGAAACTATTTGATTTACTAATTTATCATGCAGTGTTTGCGAAGAAATGAAACACAAAAATGCCTTTTTTAATAATGACGTCACTGTGGCGTCATCACACAGTATTCACCCCCTAGCTAAAGGAGTACGAAAAATATTAATAATGAAAATTGGCTAAAATAGATTTAAAACCACTTTCAGGGAAGATGACTTCACCGTGAGGCCATTAGAGTGACCATTGTTAATTGTATTACATTATCCTGTCAAGTTTCACCCCCTAACGGAAATGGTTAAATATATCTGTATTCAGGATAATTGGGGTAGCGAAGAGCGGAGGGAGTGGGGAGAGGGAATGGTGAGCGGGGGGCGGGGGAGCAGTATACTAAACAAGTCATCGTTAATGATTTCGTTCTAAAACGCTAAATATTTCTTGCAGAAATCGTCGTTTCGCACAGGCTAGGGAGATATGATATAAGGAGGCGAGGGAGGGGAGGGGCGAGGGAGGGGAGGGGCGGGCGGGGGGGGGGGGCTGGGGGAAGACGGCCTTCCTACACTGCAAAAAATATTGTGTTGTTTTAACACAATTTTGTGCTAGAATGGCTTCAACACAAAATGTTTTGTGTTGAAATCAATATGGTTTGTGTTAAACTTAATATATCAACACAAAATCGTGCTGAGTTCAATACAAATTAGTGTTGATTCTTACACAATTTGTGTTATTTTCAACACAATTCTGGTGCTAAAATGGCTTCAACACAATTTTTTTCGCAGTGTACCCGGCAGAGATTGACACCAAATGCTCAAGTGACTTGGTCATTACGGTTAATTAGCAGTTCTGATGTTTCAGTATGTAAAATTAATCTGAGAACAAGCAGATTCGGATTCAACACCCTCGGATTAACCTGAAACAACCACATTGCAATACAAAATGCCGCAACTTCTGTACATACAGTGTCTTTTTCAAAATTAGAATTGTGTTAGTTTGCCTCCATCTTATTATGCAGGCCTACGTGGATTACTTTGATAGCGAAATATGTTGTTGTATATAAAGTGTACATCAGTTCAACAAAAACACTGTTGACTGTGATAGGAAGAAACTGACGAATAATACGTCAAATATATTTGGAAAATAGAACTAAGTAATAGGAACATTAAAATATATGTAACAAAAATTTGCCTCAAAATATAATGTCCACCTGGCGTCATTAATCCACAAATGATTCGTGAAAAAATTAGCATGGAAAATATGATAATGTACCATAATAAAGAAAATAACGTGACGCGGATGGGATTCGAACCCACAACTTACTGGAACCCGCTCATCCATATTACCGCGCCTCTTTCCCCTGCACTACTTCGGACAGCTGCCGAGCCACTGAAAATTTGTCACCTTTATACCGTGACCTAGTTTGTCTGATAATACGATGGACAGCACGTCATGGGGGACAACTAATATTGCCACTGTTGTAATAAGAGAGGTTGTCCCCCATGAATAGTTGTCCGGGTGCAAATATGATATTAATGCATTACAACATGTACAAGAGTAATATGTATCGAGTGGACAACTGGTACCTGAAACTGGGTGTCCCCCGAAGGGGGACACCCAGTTTCAGTCAGGACAACCACTGCCAGGTACAGGTTGTCCTTCGGACAACCAATACTGCGGGACAACCATTATTGCTACACCGGTACCTACATGACTGAATTACGGAATGGCGCGGTGCGTCAACGCAGGTCACATGCGGGAGGTGTTTGCTCGAGGCTTGAAAGTGATGCATGTACCACAAGAATCGGTGGGAAAATCCTAGCGATCGGCCTGGATGCAGCGGGATATTGAGCAACAATCTCCGGTACACGCACTACGCAAGTGAAGGAGACGTCACAACGACAGACTCGATCCCCACGGACCTGGTAAGCTGAGTGGTAACCGTAGTCACCACCCAAAATGCCACAATGGATACGCTACTTACGGAAACCTTTCACATCCTCTAAAACACCACCCGTGATCAAGACACTCCACTCTTCGAGAGCCGTGACAGCAAGTCACCGCGAAGATCGTGATGCCGTGAATAAGCCCCAATGCATGGGAACACTATTAAAACCTAAAGCGGCAAAAGGAAAGCTCAGTCGTTATGTTTCACCTCACTCTACCGAGTAATAGCTCGGCTGCGGCGTTTCCCAACAACACCCTAACCCATTATGTCACGCAGCTGCCACATCCCTTACATCTCCCCGGGATTTGGGAGTATGGCCTGGTGAATATCCCGTATCAATATTCTAGGTCAGCGTGCAACATGATACGGAAGTCGTGTACGAAGGCCACATCTATAACTTCACTCTTGCTAAAGGCCAGCACCACACACCCAAAATATTCATCCAGGCGTTGCGTAACCTCAGCAAGAGCTCGATCCCAGAGAAATCAATATCTTCCCGTCCATATCGTCCCGATCATCTTCCAGACCAATGTGTCCGTGCGTTTCAGCAAGGTGGCATATCACTGTTTCGTACTAAAAACGAGGGAGCTTCCCATTGGTGTAGGGGTCACCCAGTGGGATTCCCCCCAGAACAGACATGTAAAATTGAAAATGCCATTTTTTTAGATTGTGTTGATATAAATTCTGCCTAAAGATTGATAGAAAATCAGATTGGATGAATTTAGGAAAAAAATATGGAATTTAGTGATAAATTGGTGATGACATCATGCACATGGGAACGAAGGTATCCTATAGGTGCCATTTTTGTCACTTTAGCAGACGACTTATTACACTGAAAACGAGCTGGCGATGGGTATATAATTCCCACTTTTTTTAAAGCTACTGGAGTTACTTGACAGAGTCGTAGTGAATATAAACATCTCATTTGCGTAGTGGATACCTCAGCCGTCAGGAGAACTTGGTGTATATTGTCGAAAATCAGATCACATTTGGATGTTGTTGTTGTTGTGGAAATGACAGGTCAGTTATGCAATTTTTTTTTCGAACGTTCTATGTTTTGGCATGAAAATGTTCCTGAGATAGATACATTCATTTTGATATATGATATATGAATAGTTTTTTGTGTTTAGAGTGGTATCACAGCGAGGCACCAAACATAGGGCTAAACACAGCAATCCTGTAAGACATTATACTACATAGCACCCTTATATACGCAAAGGGAAATTTGGTTTAATTTTTAAATATCTGGTAACCTTTCAGAGAACCATCCAATGCTAATTTTGTGAATTATTCTATTAATTTGGGAAGTCATAGCTACGTCAGCCTTAGTAGTTCAAGAAAACTGGTCCCCTCCCCCCCACACATTGCATGTGACCCTGCTAATTATGGACCATGGGTTTGTTATGAGTGCCCTCCCTTGAACTATTTTCCCACGTTTGTCAATAATATAATGAGATATAACTCGTTCTGATAGAAATTATTCCTCCATGTGCGGCTCTTCACATAATGGTGTCCGCTAGCTTGCTGACCCCCAATTCAATCTATGCCCCCACGCCCTCCTCCACTCCAATCTCTGCTCCCATCCCATATGACATAACCCCACACTCTAAGCTAGTCTGTGATGTTCATTGCTGCCCCTCGCCCCCCCCCCCCGGCCCAAATTCCTTTTCTTCCTCCCGGCACCTGATCTAATCTGTAAAGTTACCGTTGCACATCCCCTCTCCCACTCCTCTTCCCACCCCATTACCCACCCAGAGTACCCGGCTACATGTACTACATGTATGTATTCCATGGTTTATGTCCCATATTGCAAAATGGCCACCATACTCCTTTATGGTATGGTATCTGTTACACAATGTGTTTCCTCTACACCATACTTGTTTGCTTAGCTTTTGAAGTTGTACTTGGGCAGCGGATAGCTTAATGTCATTCTCTTGTGACGTCATCACTATTATGACATCGTCATGGTGCTCACAATGTTGCAATACACTTATGACGTTACGTCATAATACAGTCACTTTTGCTGTGATGTCAAAATATATGTAGGAACATATACAGTTGGCCTACACATAATAGAGGTTGCTAATTTACTTTTTTTATAGATTGTTCCTTAATAAAATGCTGGTCTGATCACTCTGCATGTTCTTCAGTTAAATCGATTTAACACAAACTTGTGCACATAATATACATGTACAGATGTGACTATTCATGATCAACTACTGCCAGGGCACATAATGTCTGAAGTGACACTTATAGGAAATACAGTATATTTCGGACAGATTTTAATTGATTTTCATGTCGGATACACCAAAATGTTTAGAATTTCCAGCTTTATTCACTTTGTAGATTAAGAGATATTTCAAAGACATTTGTTTGCCATATAAGGTGGCATATCACTGTTTCGTACTAAAAACGAGGAAGTTTGCCATTGGTGCAGGGGACACCCAGTGGGATTCCCCCCAGAACAGACATGTAAAATTGAAAATGCCATTTTTTTAGATTGTGTTGATATAAATTCTGCCTAAAGATTGATAGAAAATCAGAATGGATGAATTTAGGGGGAAAATATGGAATTTAGTGATAAATTGGTGATGATATCATGCACATGGGAACGAGTGTATCCTATAGGTGCCATTTTTGTCACTTTAGCAGACGACTTATTACACTGAAAACGAGCTGGCGATGGGTATATAATTCCCACTTGTTTTAAAGCTACTGGAGTTACTTGACAGAGTCGTAGTGAATATAAACATCTCATTTGTGTAGTGAATACCTCAGCCGTCAGGAGAACTTGGTGTATATTGTCGAAAATCAGATCACATTTGGATGTTGTTGTTGTTGTGGAAATGACAGGTCAGTTATGCAATTTTTTCTTCGAGCGTTCTATGTTTTGGCATGGAAATGTTCCTGAGATAGATACATTCATTTTGATATATGATATATGAACAGTTTTTTGTGTTTAGAGTGGTATCACAGCGAGGCACCAAACATAGGGCTAAACACAGCAATCCTATAAGACATTATACTACATAGCACCCCAAGACGTTGAAAGAGCTTCTAGACGGATAGCTGTGTCGGTCCCGGTTGGCTCCAGGGGAAGACCATGCTGGATCTTAAGGCTGGCATGTATGGACTCTATGTATATTCGGATGTGGTGGACGGTCACATTGTCGACGATATCGATGCAACCCTACTCCGCGCCTGGTCAGTGCAATGCGACTACGGAGATCAGGTCACACAGATCCAGTATACGAGTTGTCAGAGCATTTCCATCATAGCTCTCTAGATTTGTATCTAATACCGCTTATGCCGGTGCTAGGGGCCGTGTGGGCATATCATCCAAGTTGCCACATGAACAGGTACAATAAAAGCGTACCTGAGATACAACACATATCACGAATCGCTAGATTCTTGGTATGTGATTTAGAATAGGTTAACCAGAAGACTATTCTGTGAAGTCATGTGACGCAGTCAGTATGTCGGCACCTCTTCCCACTTCACTTATATGTGTTGTAATTTGGCCACATGCCAGAGTGACATCAGTACCATCACCATCGACGACACAGGGGAACCTCTGGCATTCGAAATTGGGAAAGTGGTGGTCACTCTTCATTTTGACAAACACGCTCTCCCAACTTTGTTCAAAGAAGGTGCACACAGCTATATGGACTATTATACCCAACAGGTCGGAATGACCTACCCGCATTTGCAGGTACACGCATCCAACGAGGTCATGGGCTGGGAAACGTGCTCGTGAGTATCGCCTAAACGTTCCTGCCACTGGCGATGCGTGGGGTGAAAGCGGTCGGAGAACAAACGGTCCGAACGCAGGTGCAAGCGCTGAGAGATACGTTCAGCGGCGTCCCCGTTCGAGAAACATCGAAACGCGCAACCAAAGAAACAGGAGGTCTCTTGATCGCTAAAGGGAACGCATTACAAGCGTCTAGTCCGTCACTCATTCTTCAGCTGGCGTCCATTGAAGAACTTCCACGTCCATAATCCAAAAACCTAATTCATGTAATTGCATTAGCACCAAATTAAAAAAATAAATCATAAAATACATAGAAATAGGCCAGTTTCCTGCAAGAGAGAAGCGGTCAGCAGTTTTCAATAATGCCGGCAAGGCATCATGTAGTTCCAAAAATATCAATCAGTATCGCTGATCAGTATTCTTAATCTATATGATTTTCGTTAAAGTCGTTATCCATATAATGATGCATCTCAGTCACGCTTTGAATGTGACTGCGCAGATGAACACCATGCGGATCTTGAAATACATGGGTTCATACGTCCCCTAACCCCGGGTTAGGCAGAATTTACGAAACATAACGCCATAAATCTTGCACGCTACACTCGTATTTTGCTATCAGCAAGCGATCAGTATCGTCAGATTTGAGTGGAGGCGCTTGATGGTATAGCCCTGTTTTATAAGTTTCTGCAACAATGTTTTGTGACGTTGATTACAATCGTCACATTTAACACAGGATCTAGCAAATACTACTAGACGAGATATGTATACGCCAGATACAGGTCCCACTGGGATATTGCTGTCCAGAAACGGATGGTTCCAATGTCTTTTTTGTCGTAAAGTCTACGAGAGAAAAGGCCCGCTTCATTTTTATAGAGATATAGGTCTAAATATGGTGTGCCGTTAGGGCTATCTGTAGTTTCCTTGAAGTCCAGTGAAGGCGGATATATATCCTTCACCGCGTCATTTATATAGCGATTATACACAGAGAGGACATCATCTATATAGCGGTTGGTGAATGAGAATGCCCAAGGCGGGAGTCCGACCACCTTTGCAATCCCCAGAGGTGATGTTGATAGAAGGACGAGGTTGGGCAACACGGATTATGGACGTGCGTAACCTCGAAAGAGTGACGACCGTCTAGGATTGCGGGAGAGAGAACAGACCACCATCCGAGTACCGGTACTACTCGACATCAACGGGTCAGTACGTCAGTCCATGCCTCCAATGGATTCTCCCTAAACAGTGATAAAACATTTTAATATCAGCCAAACTTCCTTTTTAGGGCCAACTATTCTTTACGAAAGAGAACTTCCCGTGAAGCACAATTTTCTCTTTATGGTACGTGTTGTTGTGGTTAAAAAACGCACCACCATGACACTATTTTGCACGACACCTTGGGACCCAATATGGTCAACCTAGACCCAAAAATCTCTGATTTTAAATGCACTTTTTCGACTGCGCATGTGCATATTAATGACATGGGAGTCCTTCGTCAAATCGGAACTACGGGCTCGGTACAAAGCGGAGCGAGCTCCGTGGTTGCCGAGAATAAATAATTACGACTATGATAAAGAGACCACGGCCTCTTCAAGTTGGAATGGACCGGCGATGCCAGGATCACCCTCTGCTCAAAAACATACTATTGGGACGGTGAGGACTTCAACATCAACAAGTTCATCTCTAAAGGATTCAACCGACGAGATAATAACATCACAAAACCACAAAGTTCTCGCAGATGGCATCGCCACGACGTATCTTGATATTTAGAGTGATGGGTATCGGTACCCTATAAAAGCTAAAATAAAAGTTCAACTTAAGCTGTTATGAAAACAAAACAGGGTACTCTATAAACTAATGTAAAGGTGGATATTGGGCTCCTGTAATTGATATTATAATAAAGGGGAAATGACTGTTGTATATATATATTGTCTTCTCTGTTAAGAAAATAAAACATGTATTTGCCTACAACAATGCAATTTTGGTTCTTTTGTATAACGTAGTTAACCAATTCACGGAGAATGACGTGCGACGAACCTTTACACTCGACGACCCCTCATATTTATAGCCAGGTTTCGTGAACTGCTACAAGTAAAAGGGCATATTCATACCCATTGATCTAAAAAATTTGCATATGACCTCTGTGACGTCCCATGGTTTTGGTCACGTGAACGGCAGTGACATTTGACGCTGTGCGCCATTTTAACCGATATTGTGCACATGCGCAAGGCCAAAGATCACTTCCTGTCACGTGACCGGAACCGGAAGTCATGTCACAGAGGTCATATGCAAATTTTGTTTAGGTCACTAGGTATGAAGATGTTCTTTTACACAACTACTTTCCATGTAAGTGTTTAAGGCAAGGACCTCAGAAAAATAGATTCAAACCTAAAATTTCCCTTCTTAAAATTAGAATTTTAAACTGGTTTTCAACAGAAAAATGCATGTACAAATATTGATATAAAATCATATTTAGGCCATTACATAACGGAAACCCATCGATTTGGATGAATTACAAGCGACCTAACATTAGAAACACAATTTCATCTCGATAGCGACAGGACAAGCTTTCGACCATTGTATCTTTGTAAACAACACCCGGAGTATCTCTTATCCCCTATCCATTATCATTATCGCGTTTATCGGTTCTCAAGAGTCTTTTTGTTTTTGATTTTTTTTTGTTCTTTTGTTTTCTCTCTCTCTTAGAAGTTCGTCTTCTTCCATCAATTATGTGTTTTATTTATGTACTTCTGCGAGTGAGAGACGCGATAATAAGCTTGTCTTAACGCGCTCCCAATTCACTTGATTGAATAAATACTGTTTAAACCAACAGAAAGTTGGCCTAATTTTGAATTTTGAACTGGGTAATAGATCAATGTCCATTATCTTCAGTCAGCAGGGCCCAGTATCCTTAATATACGGATTGTGACCAAGAAACATGACATGAACAGGCCTAAGGCCAAGTCAGAGGCGAGAAAACAAGTTCACTTCGTCCGCTTCTAGGATTTGTCTATTTCGTGCTAGAACATTACTGGCGTGAAAGAAATCCAACTCTTAATCTGTTTAGACCAACTCCCAAAGGTTTTCCACATAGGAGAGACAACTACTCCCAATTCGTAGCTGGGTGAACAGATAGTGGACCAGAATTCCTGACGGACTACTAGTACATTCTCTCTGACAACGGTGACGGTATAAACCATTACCGGAAACACTCCACTAGATGGCGCTTCGATTTACCATCGTGTATTCCGTATTTTATAAAACATTTACTCCAACCCCAACAAGCCCAGGATTCCCCATTTGCAATGACTTTTCGAACACAAAAACTCAACCTTTGAGTAATGCGATTACCTCGAAATTTAGTTTCCCAAACTGGTAAATTGTCAAAAGTTCGGACATCACGTGTCAGTAATATAGTAGAGACACCACTGCCCATCGATAGTACGTTCTCAAGATATCTCTTTTACCACAACAGAGTAAAGAATGCCCGTGGGGTGTCGGAGTTAACAAAGGGGTGGTGTTTCCGATTATATCGGGACACAATCATACTGAAATTTATAGAAAAGGAAAGGGGGAAACGGGGCGATGCATTTATACTGTACGTTTCCGTAACTCTGTCACCAAGGTATAGAGCAAACTGATATTTGTTTATACTGAAGTGCGTGACAAATAGTATTTATTGCAATGGAATGCTTGGTTCTGTATAGAACCAGATTGTTCTATGTAAATGCAAATATATTCTACTAGAAAAATGGAGTTGCATACAGAGCCATAATGCACGGTGTATAGTTGTTCGCAGATATATCCGGATATATTTTTGCCAGGGTCTGAAATTTGCTCACTTGATAGTAAGCGTCAGATTCGACATTCTTTGTTAAGTCGTCCATAAAAGAATTGTCGCGTCAATAGTCAAAGACCTATATCGCGTGACAGTTAGCATCAATTTCAAATGTGTATGAAATAAAAATAATAAAACCACAAGAGGGTTTCTTACAAGAGAGAAGCGGTCAACAATTTCCAATGATGTTAGCCAAACCACTGACCATTATTCTTTATCCAATTGAATTTCCAAGTCATTTACCAGAGTATTTATCTCCGTCACGGTTTCATTGTGATTGCTCATTTGAACACCATGGAGATATAAAACACATGCCATTCAAACGTTATCTTATCATATTGTGACCATTTCGAACGCATTTGCATCTCATCTAGGTGCAAATGACCAGGGTAAATGCAAAATGGCGGCCATCAGGATCATCAGAACGTTGACGTTTATCCGCCTCAAATATCTTTTCTCTACTCTCCCAAAACAACTCGCTCTAACAAAATTGCACATCTACAATCTCTGTGACACACAATTTATGTAGAAAAAGTCTGTTGTTGCAGAGTATCCATCATTTGGTTTTGCGTCATCGTGGCGGACACTATATAAATAATTAGGTTAGCATTTTTCTGATTGTAAAACTGTTTATTATGTGTATACGAATCGTTGCCGACAAATGTCTCCCCATGATGGATTAAAATTATATATTACGCTCTTGGGCACATTGAATGTAGAATAATACTTAAGTTTCATTTTAACAGGTTTTCAAAAATAAATGAAAGCCTGAGAGGCTGAAGTCGCCCGACGACGAAAACAGTGATTTGGCTTGGAAGGATAACGTTCAGTATCCGGCATGGAAAACAATCCCAAGCAAGATACTGTGACAAGATACCAGTGCCCACAATTAACGAAGTCCTCGAATGAAAATTCGGCTTAGCCTCCAGGTGGCACAATTACTTATATGTGAATCAGCATGAAAAGTCTGATTTCGAGGCAATTTACCCCCATAGCAAATTTGGAAAGAACCCGTTCAGGTGTTCAGAAGTTATTGACCGGAAACATCATTTTCACTTGGCACACAGATGGCGACACCTATAGGTGGGTCGGCATGGGAAAACATCCCAAACAAGATCTTGAGGCAAGATACTCACATGTAAAATGTGGAAAGAATCCATTCCGGTTTTCGAAAGTATCCGAAAACGAAATTTTAAGTTGGCCTCAACTGTAGGCGGATCGGCGTGAAATATAATGCCGAGAGAGAGCTTGAGGCGAGATACCCATAAACCAAATTTGAAAAAAGAAACTCGTTCATTTTTTCAGAATTTACACTAAAAACTTTTCCCCGAACTTTCAATTTTTTTTATCTTTTAATGTAATTATTTGCACTTCATTCCAGTAATAATAATAAAACTAATATATGCATCCTCACTGAGCGAGTTCAAATCTCTTGTGGCTACGATTGATAGCCGTTACCGACATTCCCCATAGTGCAGCTTTTTTGTTGGAAAAGTTTACTCTGTTTACAAATGTGGAATCGTATACATTTGACCTTTTACTCAAATTGACAGACACTAACATTTCCGTCGCAATATCGGAGGTAAATTCCCAACGGTATAGGAAACAAATATTCTCTCGCATATTGATGGCGCAGGTGACCACGTAGGTGTTGTAACAAAAGCAACGTCAATTTGTTTTAATGTCATCCGAGTAGATTTCCTATAAAATATGCATGGGTCGTTCTGTCACATGTCCGTGCCGTTGGGCTTTAAATGTGAGATGTTTCTGTCAATTGCAGAAAATGTCAAAACAGTTGGATTAAAATGAACAGGTTTAATAAAATATACGTATGGCCTACACTGAAAGTCAAAGCACATCTAGGGAAGAACAATTTCACCGCTTAACTTTGAGACCCCTCCTATCGTGTTCTACAACCAGAGACGAGAAAAACAAGACCAAACAACCCATACCGCAATGAACATGTGTGAATTGTCCAGTATGGACCTATCCTCTGAGTCAGTATGGGCCTATATACAGACCTACCCGGTACTTGGACTTTTCGAAAAATTTCACCGCTTAACTTCGAGACCCTTCCCATCGTGTTGTACGTGGTGAGTCGTGAAAAACAAGACCAAACAACCCATACCGCAACGAACATGTGTGAATTGCCCAGTATGGACCGATCCACTGAGCCAGTAGGCCTATGGGCCTATTCAGACCTCCGTTTACTTTTCTAAAAATTTCACCGCTTAGCTCCGAGACCCTTGCCATCGTGTTTTTCGTGGTGGGACGTGAAAAACAAGACCAAACAACCCATAGTAAAATGCAAAAACAAATGACCACCCCTATACCCGATACAGGCATTTTCCCGTATAGATGCAAAGGTGCGAATCAGGCCCCTATTGTAGAGGTAAATTCGTGTTCGCTTTTTATATTTTTTTTTCTGGAGAAACTTTTACATGCATACACCCATGACTTGATAGGCAGGCCCCGATATGCCCGGGGGACCGATATTGCCCCTTTTGGACATGGTTGATAGGAGTTTTCCCTATTTTAGGGGTAAAATCCGTGTTCCGCTTTTTATATTTTCGAGGACAAATCCTCATTTTACATGCACCCACCGATGACGTGATAGGCAGACCCCGATAAGCCTGGGGGGGGCGATATTAGCCCTTTTGGATATGGTTGATGGGAGTTTTCCCCTATTGTAGGGGTAAAGTCCGTGTTCCGCTTTTTATATTTTCGGGACAAATCCTCATTTTACATACCATACACCCATGGCTTCATTTTGACACCTCACTCGACCCAATCGGTCCAGTAAAGGCCCCTCTCGTCCCTGAAGATTGCCGAACATTTCCATTGATTCTCACGAAAACCCGCGTATTTGGGACTACTTTCTGTCCGCGGAAGCTTTTTTAACCGCATCACCGCCAGACCGCATCACCGCGGAAGAATACATGCCCAGGGGTCACTTTGCCGGAACTGTAGTGCACTTGACCACGCCCTTGACCTCCATCAATATGCACATTTGTTTAGACGGCGTTACGGAAGTGATGCATCATGGGATAGAGTGCACTCAGCGGTGAATTTGACGCCAGGTCAAAGAGCGTTTATAAGCCGTGACTATACTACTGACGTTGTATTACAGCGGGGGAAAGGCAATCAAAACATGACCTGGAATGATAAGGTCGAAATGTTGGTACAGAACCAGGTGGTCCACGGTACCCACATGACTGATATAGCGAATGATTGGGTGCGTCAAAGCAGGTCACAAATGGATCTTCAAGGATGAGAGTTGTTTGCCCGAGACTTGAAATACTTGCATGTACCACCATAATTGGTGCGGAACCATCAGCGCTGGGCATGGATGCAACGGGACGTACAACAGCAGCTCTTGTTCACTCACTCCGCAAGTCAGAATGACAGACTCGACCCCCACGAGCCTGGAAAACCGAGTGGGAACCGGAGTCACCAACCAAACCACCACAACGGATACGATCCTTAGGAAATCCTTCCACACACATTAAAACACCACCGCTGGCCAAGACGCCCCATCGCTCGAGAGCCGTGACACGTAGCAAGTCTCCGCGATAATCACGACGCTGGGAACAAGCCCCCGAGTCCTGGGAACACTTAAAACCAACAGGGCAACAGGGAAGCTTATAGTCATGTTTTACCTAACACTAACCAGTAATAGCTCGGTTACGGTGTTTTCAAACAACACCTTATCCCATTATGTCACGTAGCTGCCACATTCCTTAAATCTGCCCATACGTTGAAGGTGTGGCGTAGTGGATATCCAGTACCCTTCAGGCACGGCGGAACGGGGGGGCCATGGCCCCCCCAATATTTTCAGCAAAAACAAAAAACAAAAAAAAACAAGAGAAAAAAAACAAGAAAAAAGGCAGAAACATATAAAAAAAAATGATAAAGCGAAAAACCTATATCTGTATTGAATGCAGATTTTACTTTTCAATAAGCATGAGGGGCACCCTTGCTCATTCCATAATCCCAAATGAGTCATGGTTCGTTTGTCAAATCCAAGCCATGACGCATAGCTTGTACACTACAACGAATATCAGCCACTTCAACAGGAAATATTTGTGAGTTTATGATCTCTTCGAACATGCCCATATTTGAACGAATTAAGTGCCAGTCACTATCTCCATCTGGTTGCTTTGCAGTCAGATGTTTATGGGCTATCCGACATTTTTTTATTTTAGACACGCCCTCATGTTGTTTCCTCTCGGACTGCAAATAGTTTGTCCATCAGCTTCTTCTCTACTTACGGAGCTTCTTGAAATAATAACAGGAGTTCCTTGATAGGAATGGCATATGCCGGTTAGGCAAATAGGATACACCATGCCCAGTGTGGTGTTCTGATCTGGATGGATTAGAGTTCCAATTGGAATGGCTTATGCCATTCCCCTCTTGTTATGGCAGGTGGTTGGGTGGGTTCAGGTTCCTGTTGCTTCAATGCATTTTGCTGAGAAGCAACAGGAACTTGATAATGTGATGTCTAGCACTGTAATATCACTTGTCTTTGTTGCACCATGTAAGCGTCCTGTCTGTGTCTTGTGCGCTGTCCCCAGTGTTTTATAGGGTGGATGGAGGGTGTCTAGTTCCATGCTGCTTCAAAGATTTCTTCTTTGAAGTAGCAGGAACACAACTGGGCTGGGTGGTGTTTAGTTGGTTCGTCGTGATACAGCTGAAATATTGTTGAAAGCGACGTTAAATTCTATTCACTCACTCACTCACCCTCTTGTTATGGCATAGCCTTCCTTTGTCTGCCCAATTCCAAAAAGTATGTCATGGAGTTCCTAGGAGTTCCAACTCGGCGCAGCATGCCTCTCTGTTTGGAATGCCTTAAGTCAGTTCCTAGCATGCCCCAATTTCAAGAAGCTTCCTTAAACTGAGCATTAATCTAATTAAACGGAGATTCCACGAAGGTAGCGTATTGCCCCGAAACACCTTCCGTTCATTGGTTGATACTTTAAACGGACAGTTCCAGTAATAACTGTACAGCCCTAATCTGCCTACGAGGCCTGGTATGGAGAGAGAAGTACCGGTATACAGAACCGTATATATCATGGAGGATGGCTCATTCACATTCATATAAGTTGGCGTGTGTTCGGCTCCCCAACAAGCATGACAAGTAGAAAACATCTGTGTTGTTGACATGGTTAAAGCTTGATGAATCTTTTAATAGAAATGATATATATTAAACATTTAAATTATTTCTACTTTCGAACATTCTCAATTTCTTGAAGGGAAATATTAAGAAAAAAAAATGAGAAACAACAAAACAGGCAAAATATACAGAGATTACGCATGTGAAGATTTCTTGTTTTATTACTCGGAAATACGCTAGAACGCGTCTCCGGCCATCTAAGACCCCTGAATCTTCTGGGGCCTGGGCGGCCCCTGGACCCTCACCTATTTGTGCTGTGATAGTGGCCCCCCCCCAATCACCAATTGCTTCCGGCGTGCCTGCCCTTACATGTGGTAGAGTGCCATACCGGAGTTTTATCACGTATATTATCGTTCTATTAGCGTTTGAAACGGGTTTCAATAGCGTTCTGAACGCGTTTTGTATTCGTTTCGTTTGCTTCTGGAAGAACGCGTTTATATCTCGCAAACGCGTTTGATCATCGGCATGTTCATTTATCTTTCGTTTAGTTTCGCTTAAAACGCGTTTCACGAACGCGTTTGCGAATGCGTTTGAAACGCGTTTTGGAAACGCGTTTTGTTGTTGTCTTTGTTGTTGTTGTTAAATAAGCATTACCGTCTATACCACGGTTACTTCGTCGGGCGAGAATACTATTTGGTCTGTATTTTTTTATTTGTACAATAGTTCGGCGACTGAGTGTTGATCAAAATCTGCATGGAGTCAAGGTCAGGCGAAACGCTTTTTCGGCTCGGTATCACACGCCTGACTAATCATTTCGCTTGGTACGGGAAGACAAATATTGTTTCGCTTCGTGAACGAAAAGATTGAAGCTTAGCGCAAGATATAAACGAAACGAATTACCGGGCACAGAACGTTTTTACCCTTGTATATTAAAGGATATGCCACATATATTTATAGCACAGGGATTATAATATCGGCTGGGGAAAGCCCCGACACGAGGGCTTCTTGGCCTGCTTTGCAAAATAAAAACACAAATTTGCGCGAGTTAGACATTACGTTCACCAGACATTACGATATGATGCGACACCAGAAAAATATACATGGTATTGAAGACGCCGAGTAGTCCGTTGAATCGGATGCTGATACAGAGATCGATGATACCGAATCCAAGATTGCTGACAGTCTGTCTACTGATATGGAGAGCTTGACCTCAGATAGTCAGCCTACATCCCAGGAAAGTGAGACAGAACCTACATTCTGGGATCGTATTGTGACAGCAGCTATCAATACTCACGCTGAAGCGATCGAGGACGCTGGACAGGATAACTTACAACAGGCGTACACCGAAATGCGGCCCCGCATCAGGAAAACAGCCATGGCGATCTATGAACAGTATACCTTACTACCGCTTGAAATGAAAGGCGACCCCACGCACAGGTCCATCATGAAGACCAAGCGTCACTTGGAAGAGGCTATGGGGTTACCACCCACCGAGGCCCTGGAAAATGCGACAAGAATGCGCAAACAACTGTTTCAGGATATGCTGCCCAACGAATATCCAGGCCTGACCGACGCCGATTAGAACAAACGGATGAGAGCGAACAGGGCCGAAGATGGGACTTTCTTAAGGACGGCTTCTGATTGGACAAGTGCAGCCGAGAATACATCTAACGGGCAAGAACGAATATGGCAGGACAAAATGGTGGTCTCTGATTGGACAAGAGTATTCTTAAATTGTAAACATACCCAACGCGGCTCCCCCAGCGTAGGTATGTTATGATGGAGGGGAAAATAAACCATATGAAAAAAACTTGTGGTTGTTGTTGTTGTTCTCTCATCCTTGTTGCTGTTGTTCTTCTCTCATCTGTCTATATCATGGCGTCAAGGTGTTAGGCTAGGGCGTTACGGCGGACGTTGACGGGCGTCACTGCATTTCCAATGAATTAGCGACAATTCCATGAAAATCAGAGCTTTTGGGCTAATTCCCCAGGGCGTTGAAGCGTTGAGCTTGGCGTTGGCGGGCGTTGCTCACAATTCCCTGTTTGCGCATGCGCAGAATGTAGACAACGGCCGAGACACTAGTCCAGGCGGGTGCCCCCTCATGTGTGCTTCACATTGATACTTCATACGGCTCTATCGGCCCATTAGGGGCTCCCCTAGATCCCAAAACGTCTATTTCCATACCCTTTTCGCACAAGTCCATGTCTGCGCATGCGCAGAATGGTGACAACGCCCGAGCCACTAGTCCAGTCAGATGCCCCCTCATGTGTGCTTAACATTGATACCTCATACGACTCCATTGGGCCATTAGTGGCTTACCTAGATCCCAAAACGTCTATCTCCATACCCTTTTCCCACAATTCCCTATCTGCGCATGGGCAGAATGGCGACAACTCCCGAGTCGCTAGTCCAGTCAGATGCCCCTTCAAGAATGCTTCACATTGATACCTCATACGACTCCATCGGCCCATTAGGGGCTCCCCTAGATCCCAAAACGTCTATTTCCATATCCTTTTCCCACAATTCCCTGTCTGCGCATGCGCAGAATGGTGACAACGCCCGATCCACTAGTCCAGTCAGATGCTCCCTCATGTGTGCTTCACATTGATACCTCATACGACTCCATCGGGCCATTAGTGGCTTACCTAGATCCCAAAACGTCTATCTCCATACCCTTTTCCCACAATTCCCTGTTTGCGCATGCGCAGAATGTTGACAACGGCCGAGATACTAGTCCAGGTGGATACTCCTATACGAAGGCTTCACATTGATACCTCATACGACTCCATAGGATCAATAGGGGCTCACCTAGACCCGAAAACGTCTATTTTCATACCCTTGGTCTACTGCGCATGCGCAGAATTGACAGTCGGTTAATCCAAGTACGGATCGTTGTACAGTTCTTCCGACAATCTAATCTCGCCTCTTTAAAAAATGCCAATAGGGCGCGTTTCAGTAATGCTCACAAAAGAAACATTTTTTCTATTGTTTATTTTTTTTTGCGTGTGGGCAACGTTCGGATTACAAGCGTCTAGTCCGTCATTCATAATCCAGCCGTCGTCCATTAGAGAATATCCGCGTCCATAATCCAAAGACCTATTCCATTTTCCACATAACAGTATTAGCACCAAATTCAAAAAGACAATCATAGTATACATAAACATAGGCTTGTTTCCTGCAAGAGAGAAGCGGTCAACAGTTTTCAATGATGCCGGCAAGACATCATGATGTTCCAAAAATATCAAATCCGTATCGCTGATCAGTATTCTTAATCCATAATATTCGTTAGAGTCGTCATCTAAAAATGATGTATCTCAGTCACGCTTTGATTGTGACTGTTCATATGAGTACCATGAGGATCTTGAAGCACATGGGTTCATACGGCCCCTAGCCCCGGGTTAAGCGGAATTAGACACAGTTACGAAACGTAGCGCCATAGATCTTGCACGCTACGTTCGTATTTTGCTATCAGCATGCGATATGTATCGCCAAATTTGAGAAACTTTGAGTGGAGGCGCTTGGTGGAATAGCCCTGTTTTATAAGTTTCTCCAACAATGTTTTGTGACGTTGATTAAAATCATCACATTTAATACAGGATCTAGCAAATGCTACTAAGCGAGATATGTATACGCCATATGCAGGTCCCACTGGAATATTACTATCCAGAAAGGGATAGTTTACGATGTCGAAATTGTAATCTTTTGTCATAAAGTCGACGAGAGAGAATGCCCGCTTCATTTTTATAGAGGTAGAGATCTAAATAAGATGTGCCTGTAGGGCTATCTGTAGTTTCCTTCAAATCCAGTGAAGGTGGATATATATCCTTCACTGCGTCATTTATATAGCGATTCTCCACAGCGAGAAGATCGTCTATATAGCGTTTGGTGAATGAGAAGGAACGGGCTTTGAATGGATCGGTTTTTGAAAGCGCCAGCATATAGTCATATTCATAAGAGAACAGATACAGGTCGGCCAACAGGGGTGCACAATTAGTACCCATTGGATACCTATATGCTGCTGATATATTGTGTTGCCAAATTTCACATAGATGTATGGTAAGTAACCAAATTTGGAGCCAATTTTGCCGCAAATAGCCGCCAGGGAGCGCCACCAGTGCCTTTTTTGTTGCACCATTATTAATATCCGCTATTGTAAAAGGCTAAATTGGAGCCGATTTTGCCGCAGATCGCCGCCAGGGGGCGCCACCTGTCTCGTGACGTCACTTCCGGTGCCGGTCACGTGACCGGAACTGACCTTTGACCCCAGGCGCTGCAACTTCCGGTCACGTGCCCGGAAGCCTGGTGTCAAAGGTCAGTTCTGGTCACGTGACCGGCACCGGAAGTGACGTCACGAGAAAGGTGGCGCCCCCTGGCGGCGATCTGCGGCAAAATCGGCTCCAATTTAGCCTTTATATATTACTCGAGTTGAACGAAAAGATAAACGCGTTCGAAACGCGTTCATAAACGCGTTTCGATCAGAGCAAACGCGTTTGACGAGGGAAAAAGAAAAAGATAAAAGAAAAATTAAGCGATATTGAAAGCGTTTCGTTTCCTATAATCGTTTGGAACGCGTTTACATTTCGTTCCGTTCGCGTTTCTTAAGTTCAAACTAAACGAAAATAACCTGACACCGAACGCTTTTCCCCCTGTACACACAAAATATTCATTCTGACGTTGCCTAACCACATCAAGAGCTCTAGCCCGCACGGAATAAATATCTACCCTTTTGCGAATCTTGACTGGAACCACAAGTTCCTGATCATCCTATAGACCAAAGTGACCGTGCGTTTCACCTGGAGACGAATAACTATGTCGGACACGGTCGGCTCCAGGAAAATACCATGCTGGATCTTAAGGCTGGCTAGTATGGACTCTATGTCTATTCAGATGTGGTGGATGGTCACACTGTCGGCGATATCGATGCGATCCTGCTCCGCGTCTGCCCAGTACAAGGGGACTACGGAGATCTGTTCACGAGGAGCTTTAACCACGTACTCTAACTACCGGTGCGACAGACTTCGACGAGTGCCATCAGCATCGATATAAGGGATGACACAGGACAATCTCTGGCATTCGAAATTGAGAAAGTGATGGTCACATGTCATTTTCGGCAAGCAGGCTCTCTCAGTTTTGTATAATGAAGGCGCCTTACGAGTGCGATGCACACAGCTATATGGACTATTATACCCAACAAACCGTGAGTGACTTACCCGTCTTCGCAGGTCCAGGCATCCAAAGAATTCATTACCTGGGGAGCGTGCTCGGGAGCATCGTCAAAACTGAAACGTCGAGCCAAAGAAGGTGTCTCAGTCCCCAAAGCATAACGAACGGTAAGGAATAAAAGACCTGCACCACCGAGACTGCGCAACAGTCGACTTCCGACCCATCACGGACGCACATCGAAAACCCGCGATATATTTTCGTAAATATGTCCTGATTTCATCTAGAGTCCTACCAGCAGTGAATTTGACTTGTGGACCGTCACACTTACGCAGACCAATGATCAACAGGGACTGTGAGTGAAGCATCTCCCGCTCTCCAGGATCAATGAAACAGGGCCCATATGTGCTTGATAGCCCCTTATTCTACCGGGACACAGCCTAGTACATGGGCAAGAGCTTTACAGCGAACGCTAGCTCGGTCGATCTCATCGGTCGTCTGAACCCAAACTTTTCATACAAGGCCGTTACCTTTTCAACAAGATCCCCATCAAAATCCGACTGATACGGCCGCCCCAACCTTCGCCTTGATGGCCACTAACGTAGAGAGGCACGCAGCTGACTATAAGATCATCATCCAAGACGCAGTTCTGTATGTCCGAAAAATGAAACCGAATGCATCCCTGTACTTTTTGCACTTCAAAGCCTTGGCGAGAAAACCTGCCCATTACCCTATCCGACGTGTGCAAACCAAAGAGTTCCCCGTGCCTGCCGGGAATATGAGCACCAACAAAAGAAAACCTGGTCTTGTGGGGAACTGTCAGGTGATTGATCCTGGTATGTGTGAAAAGTACCAATTTCAGCGGAGCCTACACGCGAACCCATTTGACTTTAAACATTTCAGCATCGACTTTTTCGATGCTGCATGTGGACGAACAGCCAGTCCCAGCCACTATCTCAAAACTGAACTTTGGACGCGATAATTTCATTCGAGCCTATCAGAGCCTGTTTACAGCGACATGTCACATCGACCAAGGTGAAAGGACTCAGTCACGAGGACTACGCTAACGGATACACGTTGTTCTGTTTCGATCACCTCGCCAAGCAAGGCAAGTTACGGTTAGAAACCAATTTGCCCCCCGGAGTACCATCAATGTGACAAAGTTGACAAGACGCGCAGCGTCCTGTGCGACTTTGCCACCTAGCATGGATATAGACCAGATTACCACCGTGCTGGAGATTGACCCATGGACACGCACTATCTTTCAAGGGGTGTTCGCCCGGGACATGCTCCCACCAGATCGCGTGTATCATGCCGCATACGTCCACAACACAGACGCGATTGGATCGAACCGGTCAACATTGGGTGGCCGCATACATGACAAAACAACAGGGCGAATACTTGTCTTCTTAATAGCTTACATCTATAATAACATCCTATTCAACATTATCAACGCTGCAAACGAGCACGTACAAATCGATGGCTGGCTTCGCCTACACGCTGATCGGGATCATGGAGTAAATTTTGTTCTGCATCAGTTATGCCCCTTGGGTGTGCCTAAAAATCTTGACTCATTTACGGGAAGAATCGGACAAAAAACTGGCAGGTTGACCCCCACTTTTTTTTGCCTTTTTGAGTTGAGACCGGACCAGCTGGGAAGGTGAGTAAGAAGTTTAATTGAAATCGCTCTTACAGATTATTCTGGAAATTGAGCCGAATTTGACCATTTTTCGACATTCCAGGGGTTTTCTTGGAAAAATGAAGCAAGCCTGGAAGGGAATGTTCGAGATTCATTTTTCCATAACATAGCAGTGAATGATAGTTTAATCATGCTCTTTCAGAAAATATATACATATAAGTGATTTGGGTTGAAATTTTTACGATAATTGGTGGCCGAAAAACGGACCCATAGTCTATTCCATGCCGAATGGAAGAATCCCTGGCGTGCACCCTTGGGTCAAGTTCTACCAGAAAGTGTAAAAAAATCCAAGATGGCCGCTTTGATGACGTCACAGTGACGTCATTTTCAAAAACGACATTTTTTATTTTTGCAATTTCTCCGCAAAAACTGCATGATAAAATAGTAAATATGAATGTGATGTGAAATAAAATAGTTTTTCCCACTTTTCACCGCGGAAAAGCAGAAATTTTGAAGAAATATGACCAAAAACATCACTTTTCTGGTACCCCACGTGACCACCATCTTGAATTTACCCATGAACCTCTGCTCGGGGGTATGCAAATAGGCTCAAAATGAGTCCAATACAAACCAATGCAAGAGCGTTGCTGCGAAATAGAGAGCCAATGAAATCATCTCACATGCCAAATACATGTTTCGGTCTAGGTTAAGAGCTCGCATTTCAGCACAAACTTTTGACGAGGAAGGATCATGGCAAGTAAAAAGCTACAAGAGCAGAAGTTGGAGTGAAAAGAATACAGCTCGAGGTGCGGGTAAAGACCATGTAGACGACGAGAATGTCCAAGGCGGGTGTCCGACCACCGATGCAATCCCCAGAGCAGTGATGTTGTTGTAAAGTTAAGGGCAACACGGATGATGGGCGTGTGTAACCCCAAAAGAGAGAGGGTCGTTTATCTGGAATATGGGGAACAGGCCAGACCACCACCCTCTGTGTACCGGTACCACTCGACATCAACCGGACAGTACGTCAGTCCATGCCTCCAATGGACAGTGAGAAAATATTCTTAAATCATACAACGTCACTTTTTCAGCCAACCATTCTTCGCGAAAGAGAACTTCTCATTAAGCACAATTTCTCTTTATGGTACGAATTGTTGTGGTTTAAAAACTCGCTGACAATGATGACAATATTTTGCACGACACATTGAGACCCAACATGGCCCACCTAGACCTCGAAACCACCCACTTCAAATGCACTTTTCCGACTGCGCATACGCATAATAACAACACTTCCAATAAGAACTAGCCGAGTCATCAATATGACATCTCATACAGCTCATTTGGACAATGAATGGTTCAAAAGGTCAATTTTAATTAATTACCGGTAATTCCATGTAATGCCCAGTAATGCTTTAGCCCAGACTTTGGTGAGTCTTGTTGGCTACCGAGTTGATGACGTCACGGAAATGCTCCGGCTCCATTCACGTGAGAGGAAGTGTCCTTTGACCCCTATCCGTGTTCAAGCGACTCATTTAGTTAAATACCCATGCCACTAGCCCCATTGATTGTCCGTATAGAATTCCTCACTCCATATTGCCCAAGTGCGAAAGTATGGGTCCAGGCGACTCATTTGGTGGAATCCCCATGTCGAAGGGCCCATTGGTTCTCTGTCCAGGATTCCACTTCCGGTTACGAATGCTCATCCCTATACGCTCACACCGCACGGCCCTTGGGTGGACCCTGGGTTCAGGCGACTCATTTGGTAAAATCCCCATGTCTCTAACCCCACTGTTTCTCCGTACAGCATTTCAGTTCCTGTTGCCAATGCGCAGCCCTATGCCCTCAACCCCGTATTACCCTATGGCGAAAACCTGGTTCCGTGCGGCTCAATTAGGTGAAATCCCCTTTTCTCTTGCGCCATTGGTTCTTCTTACAGTGTTCCACTTCCAGTTGCGCATACGCAGCCCTAGTTCCTCACCACACATCGCCTAGAGCGGAAGTCTGGGTCACTCACTGGGTGAAATCCACATGTTTCTATCTCCAATAGATCTCTGGACAGGATTTCCTTTCCGGTTGCGCATGCGCAGTCCTATAGTCTCACACCACACTATCCTAGGCCGGAAGCCTGGTTCAAGGAAACTCGGTGAAATCTTCTTGATTCTAGCCCCACTGGTTCTCCGTACTGGATTCCTCTATCCTAGGCTGGAAGCCTGGTTCAAGGAAACTCGGTGAAATCTTCTTGATTCTAGCCCCACTGGTTCTCCGTACTGGATTCCTCTTCCTGTGGCGCATGCACAGCCATATGCACGCATTCCACATTACCCTAGGATGGAAGCCTGGATCCAGGCGACTCAAACAGTGAAATCCCCATGTCTCGAGGCCTGGATATCCGGTCATCAATATGACACCTCATACAGCTCATTTGGACTATGAATGGCTCAAAAGGTAAATTTTAATTAATTTCCGGTAATTCCATGTAATGCCCGGTAAGGCTTTAGCCCAGATGTTGGTGAGTCTTGTTGGCTACCGACTTGATCAAGTCACAGAAATGCTCCGGCTCCAGTCACGTGAGAGGAAGTGTCCTTTGATATCTGTCCCGGTCCAAGCGACTCATTTAGTGAAATACCCATGTCTCTAGCCCCATTGATTGTCCGTATAGGATTCCTCACCCCATATTGCCCTAGAGCGAAAGGCTGGGTCCAGGCGACTCATTTGGTGAAATCCCCATGTCGAAGGGCCCATTGGTTCTCTGTGTAGGATTTCACTTCCGGTTGTGAATGCGCAGTCCTATACCCTCACACCACACGGCCCTAGGATGGACCCCGGGTCCAGGTCATTCATTTGGTGAAATTCCCATGTCTCTAACCCACTGTTTCTTCGTACAGAATGTTAGTTCCTGTTGCCAATGCGCACCCACCCTTATTACCCTATGGCAAAAACCTGGTTCCGTACGACTTAATTATGTGAAATCCCCTTGTCTCTAGCGCCATTGGTTCTCCTTATAGTGTTCCACGTCCGGTTGCGCATACGCAGCCCCATTTCCTCACCCCACATTACTTAGAGTGGAAGCTTGGGTCCAGGCGACTCTTTGGGTGAAATCCCTATGTTTCTATTTCAAATAGATCTCTGTCCTATACCCTCACACCACACTATCCTAGGCCGGAAGCCTGGTTCAAGGAAACTCGGTGAAATCTCCGTGATTCTAGCCCCATTGGTTCTCCGTACTGGATTTCTCTTCCGCTGGCGCATGCGCAGCCATATGCCCGTACTCCACATTACCCTAGGGTGGAAGCCTGGGTCCAGGCGACTGAAACAGTGAAATCCTCATGTCACGAGGCCTGGATATCCGGGCATTTCCGGAGATGTCAATTGACATTGAAGTAACTGAAGGGGCTCTTTGTACCCATTTAGGGTCAGGTAACTCTTCCTGGTTCTAAACGTCAGTTTCCGAGAGGGCACATAGACGCCTCTTGGTCCTTTGAAAGCGTAAATACGGTCCAATTGACCTTGGAAATTTGTATATGACCTTTTATCACCGAAAGTGACATTTTATCCTTGCGCAACATGCTATGATCGAAACCGGAAGTGACCTTGACCATTTGAAAGCATAAATAAAGTCACATTGACATTGGAAATTTGCGTATGACTTTGTGACGTAATTTCCGGTTCCGCGCACGTGACTGGAAGAGACCTTTAACACCTGCGTACCATTTTATCCGGTACCGTGCGCATGCGCAAGGGTAAAAGGTCACATGACCGGAAAAGGTGTTATGCAAATCTCCAAGGTCAATGTGACCTTATTTACGCTTTATATACCTATTCAATACAGCCGCCATTTTGAATTTGTCTATCGAATCAAGAGTTTAAGGGCTTATAAATAGATTTAATTTGAGTGTAAGACGTTATGGCTCTCAGTTTGACAGATTTGCACAAGCTAGGAATAATGCCCTGAACTGTATAAGCAATATGAAACAAGTGTGATTTACATATGAAACGAAATGGCGGCCATTTTAAATTTGACTATCAAGTTTTGATCATAGGGATATGTGAATAGCTTCAAAATAGGCGTGAGATGTTAGGTTATGCTGAAAGATGCCTCGGTTTTAAAAAATTTGCACAATGAACTAAGAATAATGCCTTGAACTATACGAGCAACAAGAAAAAGTATGATTTTAAGATGACCCCATATGGTCGCCATTTTGAATTTGACCATCAAATCCAGATCTTAGGGATATTTTAATAGATTCAAGATGGGCGTAAGATGTTAGGCTATGGTTAGACAGCTCCCCATTTTGCTGATTTTGCGTAATTAGGGTAAGAATAATGCCTTGAACTGTAAGAGCAATATGGAAAAGTATGGTTTCCAGATGAACGCATATGGTCGCCATTTATAATCTTGCCATCAAATCAAGATCTTAGGGGTATGTGAATAGATTCCAAATAGGCGTGAGGTGTTAGGCTATGCTTAAAGATCCCTCGGTTTTGATAAATTTGCACAATGAGCTTAGAATAATGGCGAACTATACGAGCCACATGAAAAAGTATGCTTTTCATATGACTCCATATGGCCGCCATTTTGAATTTGACCATAAAATCAAGATCTTAGGGGTATATAAATAAATTCAAGACGGGTGTAAGATGCTAGGCTATGGTAAGAGGTCTCTCAGTTTTGATCAACTTGCACAATGAGCTAATAATAAAGCCTTGAACTCTAAGAGCAACAAGAAAAAAGTTTGATTTTCAGATGACCCCATATGGCCGCCATTTTGCATTTGACCATGAAATCAAGATCTTCGGGATATATAAATAGATTGAAGGCGGGAGTAAGATGCTACACTATGGTAAGAGATCTCTCAGTTTTTGATAGATGTGCACAATGAGCTAAGAATAAAGCCTTGAACTGTAAGAGCAACAAGAAAATGTATGATTTTCATATGACCCCATATGGCCGCCATTTCGCATTTGGCCATCAAATCAATATCTTATGCGTATATAACTAGACGAAAGACGCGCGTAAGATGTTAGGCTATGGTAAGAGATATCTTAGTTTTCATAAATTTGCAGAGTGAGCTAAGAATAACGCCTTGAACCTTGAGAGAAACATGAAAAATCTTAATTTTAAGACGATTCCATATAGCCGCTATTTTAAATTTGACCATCTAATCAACATCTTAGGACGTATAAATAGATTCAAGACGGGCGTAAGATGCTAACGCTATGGTAAGAGATCTTGATAAATTTGCACATTGAGCTAAGAATAAAGCGTTGAACTGTAAGAGCAAAAAGAAGAAGTCTGATTTTCGTATGATCCCATATGGCCGCCATTTTGAATTTGACCATCAAATGTGGACGTTAGGAATAAATAAATAGATTGAAGATGGGCGTAAGATGTTAGGCTATGGTGAGAGATATCTCAGTTTTCATAAATTTGCACAATGAGCTAAGAATAAAGCCTTGAACTGTGAGAGAAACATACAAAATCATGATTTTAAGACGACTCCATATAGCCGCCATTTTGAATTTGACCATCTAATCAACATTTTAGGGATATATAAATAGATTCAAGACGGGGGTAAGATGCTAGGCTATGGTAACAGATCTCTCAGTTTTTGATAAATTTGCACATTGAGCTAAGAATAAAGCATTGAACTGTAGGAGCAACAAAAAAAGTTTGATTATCATATGACGCCATATGGCCGCCATTTTGAATTTGACCATTAAATGTGGACCTTATAGGGATATATAAATAAATTCAAGATGGGCGTAATATGTTAGGCTATGACAAGAGATTTATCGGTTTTGAAAAATTGGCACAATGAGCAAGAATGATATACGAGTGTGATTTTCAGATGATACACAATTGGCCGCCATTTTTGAATTTGACCAGCAAAGCTTGATCTTAGGGATATATAAATAGATTGAAGATGGCTGTAATATATTAGGCTATGCATACAAATCCCTCGGTTTTGATAAATTTGCTCTGTGAGCTAAGATTGATGCCTATTATAAGAACCTGAAAAAGTGCGATTTGGTTCGAGATAGAAATCGAGAAAAACCTGTTTTTATATTTAATAACTATGTTTCATGATATAAGTTCAAACAGGTACTGAGCAATTGTGTGCAGTCTATAAACAATATACCAGGATGTATTACCGTATCATAAAGCCTGAATTTTGTAGATTAGTAAACCATAAAATACTGACTTTGTCCGAATTTTTCAAAACTGACCAATACGCCCGAAAAAAAGCAATTGGCAAAAATTTGCATATTGGGGGCGGAACTGGGGCGGCTCTCGTCCAATCAGAAGCGAGTATTTTGACCTCTGACCAAAAAGCTACCTCCAACACAGAAGAGTTCCAATCTAGGGGGAGGGAACTCTGGGTCACTATAGTTCCGGCAAAGGGCCCCTGGGCATGTATTCTTCCGCGGTGATGCGGTCCTGGCGGTGATGCGGTCGCGGGAAAAAGCTTCCGCGGAAGTCCCTAGATAAAATGGTCCAATGGGGTCGAGTGAGGTATCAAAGTGGAGCATTCGTGAAGGGGCATCTAATGGGCTGGGTGTGGGGTTGAAATATCGGGAATCTGCGCATGCGCGGTGGCCCAAGGGTATGAAAATAGCCGTTTTGGAGCTAGGGGAGACCCTAATGGTCTAATGGGGTCGAGTGAGGTATCAATGTGAAGCATTCGTGATGGGACATCTGATGGGCTGGGTGTGGGGTTGAAATATCGGCATTCTGCGCATGCGCGGTGGCCCAAGGGTATGGAAATAGACGTTTTGGAGCTAGGGGGTCCCTAATGGTCCAATGGAGTTGTATGAGGTATCAATGTGAAGCATTCGTGAAGGGGCATCTGATGGGCTGGGTGTGGGGTTGAAATAGGGTCATTCTGCGCATGCGCGGTGGCCCAAGGGTATGAAAATAGACGTTTTGGGATCTAGGGGAGTCCCTAATGGTCCAGTGGAGTTGTATGAGATATCCATGTGAAGCATTCGTGAAGGGGCATCGGACTGGACTAGTGGCTCGGGCGTTGTCACCATTCTGCGCATGCGCGGTGGCCAAAGGGTATGGAAATAGACGTTTTGGGATCTAGGGGAGTCCCTAATGGGCCGATGGAGTCGTATGAGGTGTCCATGTGAAGCCTATGTGAAGGGGCATCAAGTCAATGGGTGGGTATATGTAAAATTTTTCCTGAAAAAAAAAACGGAACACGGACTTTATCGAAAAATCTGGGAAAATGCTTGTATGGGGTATGGGGGTATATAGGTCGCCGGGCTTAACGGGGCTTGCCTATCAATAGAGTTATCTCCCCCTAGTTCCAGGGTGGGTGTATGTAAAAATTTTTCTGAAAAAATACGGAACACGGAATTTATCCTAAATTACGGAAAATACCTATATGGGGTATGGGGGGTATAGGACCATCCTGGGAAACCTACTTCTCGACATTTGCGGTATAGGTTGTGGGGTTTCGTTTTCTTAGTCTCGTCAAGACAAACATGATAGGAAGTGTCGCGGAGCGAATCGGTGAAATTTTTGAAAAAAGTCACCGAGACCCATATAGACCCATATAGTCCCATACTAGGGGTATAGGACCAATGTTTGTCCCACTGGGAAACCTACTTGTAGACATTTGCGGTAGGGTTGTTTGGATTTGTTTTCTTAGTCTCGTCATTTAGAACACGATAGGAAGTGTCGCGGAGCGAATCGGTGAAATTTTTGAAAAAAGTCACCGAGACCCATATAAACCCATATAGTCCCATATTGGGGGTATAGGACCGATGTTTGTCCCACTGGGAAACCTACTTCTAGACATTTGCGGTAGGGTTGTTTGGATTTGTTTTCTTAGTCTCGTCATTTAGAACACGATAGGAAGTGTCCCGGAGAGAAACGGTGAAATTTTTGAAAAAAGTCACCAAGACCCATATAGACCCATATAGGTCCATACTGGGGTATAGGACCGATGTTTGTCCCACTGGGAAACCTACTTCTAGATATTTGCGGTAGGGTTGTTTGGATTTGTTTTCTTAGTCTCGTCATTTAGAGCGTGATAGGAAGTGTCCAGGAGCGAAACGGTGAAATTTTGAAAAAAGTCACCGAGACCCATATAGACCCATATAGTCCCATACTAGGGGTATAGGACCGATGCTTGTCCCACTGGGAAACCTACTTCTAGACATTTGCGGTATGGTTGTTTGGATTTGTTTTTCACGTCTCGTCATTTAGAACACGATGGGAAGTGTCCCGGAGCGAAACGGTGAAATTTTTGGAAAAAGTCAGCGAGGCCTGAGTAGGCCCATAGGCCTATACTGGAGTATAAGCCCAATGTATGTATAAATCCATACGGGGTGGACGTTTTGGGGTCTAGGTGGGCCACTAATGGTGCAACGGTGTCGTATGAGGTCTTATTTTGAAGCTCTCATGCAGGAGCATCCGCCTGGACTAATGGTTCGTCCGTGTTCAATAGTCTGCGCATGCGCAGCCTGGCCGTAGTAGAGAAAGCAGGCATTTTTGGGGGTATGTGGGTGTGTGTTTGAGGTAGAGATGCACCGCTATGGGTCCGAATGGGTCGTGGAAGGTGTCAAAGTGAAACTTGTGTGGGGTAGAGTCAGAATGGTGTGTTTTAAGTGCAAGTCGCGTCAATCTGCGCATGCGCAGTTGGTTGTAGTAAGTAAAGTGGCCATTTTGGGGCAGTGAAGGAAGGTATTTGGGGTCGAGATGGACCATCCTTGGTCCGAATGCGTCCTGGGAGGTGTCATTTTGTAGTTCTCGGGGTGTACATTCCGATTTGAGGGATGTTCCCGTCATCTGTGACGTCATCGATGACGTCATCAGTAGGAGTAGTAGCCAAAGTGTGCACTTTGGGGCAGTACAGGAAGGTATTTGGTGTAGAGATGGACCATCCCTGGTCCGATTGTGTCGTGAGAGGTTTTATTTTGTAACTCTCGGGGTGTAGACCACGACTTGAGGGGTGTTCGCGTCATCTGTGACGCCATCGGTGACGTCATCAGTACGAGTAGTAGCGAAAGTGAGCATTTTGGGGCAGTGCAGGAAGGTATTTTGGGTAGAGAGGGGCCATTCTCAGTCCGAATGCGTCGTGGGAGGTGTCATCTTGTAGTTCTCGGGGTGCAAACCCCGATTTGAGGGCTGTCCACAGCATCTGTGACATCATCAGTAGGAGTAGTAGCGAAAGTGAGCCTTTTGGGGCAGTGAAGGAAGGTATTTGGGGTAGAGATGGACCACTATTGGTCCGAATGTGTCATGGGAGATGTCATGTTGTAGCTCTTGGGGTGTAGACCCCGATTTGAGGCATGTTCGCGTCATCTGTGACGCCATCGGTGACGTCATCAGTAGGAGTAGTAGCCAAACAGAGCATTTTGGGGCAATGAAAGAAGGTATTTGGTGTAGAGATGGACCATCCTTGGTCAGAATGCGTCCTGTGGGGTGTCATCTTGTAGCCTTCGGGGTGGAGATCACGATTTGGGGGGAAGTCCACAGCATCTGTGACGTCATTGGTGACGAAATCAGTACAAGTAGTAGCAGTGGGGCAGTGAAGGAAGGTATTTGGTGTAGAGATAGACCATCCATATCTGTCATGCATTATACCAAATCTGTGCTGTATTATACCATATCTGTCCTGAATTATACAATATTTGTGCTGTATTATACCATATCTGTCCTGTGTTATACAATATATGTCTGTATTATACCAAGTCTGTCCTGTATTGTACAATATTTGTCCTCTATTATACCATATATGTCCTGTATTATACCAAATCTGTCCTGTATTATACAGTATCTGTCCTTTATTATACGAAATCTGTGCTGTATTATAGCATATCTATACTGTATTGTACCATATGTCCTGTATTTTACAATATATGTGCTGTATTATACAATATTTGCCCTCTATTATACCATATCTGTGCTGTATTATACCATATGTGATGTATTATACAATATCTGTCCTGTATTATACCATATCTGTGCTGTATTGTATCATATATGTCCTGTGTTATACCATATCTGTGCTGTATTTTACAGTATGTCCTGTATTGTACCATATATGACCTGTATTATACCATATCTGCCCTGTATTATACACTGTTTGTCCTCTAATATACCATATCTGAGATGCATTATACCATATATCTGTGGTGTATTATACCATATCTGTCCTGCATTATACCAAATATGTGCGGTATTATACCATATCTGTGCTGTATTATCCCGTGTCTGTACTGTATTATACAGTATCTGTCCTGTATTGTACCATATATATCCTGTATTATACCATATGTCTTGTATTATACAATGTTTGTCCTCTATTGTATCATATCTGTCATGCATCATACCATATATATGTGCTGTATTATACCATATCTGCCCTGCATTATACCAAATCTGTGCTGTACTATACCATATCTGTCCTGAATTATAACATATCTGTGCTTTATTATACAATATCTGTCCTACATTATACCAAATCTGTGCTGCATTATACCATATCTGTCCTGAATTATACCATATCTGTGCTGTATTATACCATATCTGTTCTGTGTTATACAATATCCGTTCTGTATTTTACCAAATCTATCCTGTATGGTACCATGTTTGTCCTCTATTATACAATATAAGTTCTGTATTATACAAAATCTGTGCTGTATTATACAGTATATGTCCTGTATTATATAAAATCTGTGCAGTATTATACAATATTTGGCCTCTATTATACCATATCTGTGCTGTATTATACCATATGTGATGTATTATACAATATCTGTCCTGTATTATACCATATGTGTGCTGTATTGTATCATATATGTCCTGTGTTATACCATATCTGTGCTGTATTTTACAGTATGTCCTGTATTGTACCATATATGACCTGTATTATACCATATCTGTCCTGTATTATACAAAGTTTGTCCTCTAATATACCATATCTGAGATGCATTATACCATATATCTGTGCTGTATTATACCATATCTGTCCTGCATTATACCAAATATGTGCGGTATTATACCATATCTGTGCTGTATTATCCCGTGTCTGTACTGTATGATACAGTATCTGTCCTGTATTGTACCATATATGTCCTGTATTATACCATATCTGTCTTGTATTATACAATGTTTGTCCTCTATTGTATCATATCTGTCCTGCATTATACCAAATCTGTTCTGTACTATACCATATCTGTCCTAAATTATAACATATATGTGCTTTATTATACAATATCTGTCCTGCATTATACCAAATCTGTGCTGTATTATAACATATCTGTCTTGAATTATACCATATCTGTGCTGTATTATACCATATCTGTTCTGTGTTATACAATATCCGTTCTGTGTTTTACCAAATCTATCCTGTATGGTACCATGTTTGTCCTCTATTATACAATATAGGTTCTGTATTATACAAAATCTGTGCTGTATTATACAGTATATGTCCTGTATTATATAAAATCTGTGCAGTATTATACAATATTTGCCCTCTATTATACCATATCTGTGCTGTATTATACCATATGTGATTTATTATACAATATCTATCCTGTATTATACCATATCTGTGCTGTATTGTATCATATATATCCTGTTATACCATATCTGTGCTGTATTTTACAGTATCTGTCCTGTATTGTACCATATATGACCTGTATTATACCATATCTGTCCTGTATTATACAATGTTTGTCCTCTAATATACCATATCTGAGATGCATTATACCTAATATCTGTGCTGTATTATACCATATCTGTCCTGCATTATACCAAATATGTGCGGTATTATACCATATCTGTGCTGTATTATACCATATATGTGAAGTATTATGCCATATCTGTGCTGTATTGTATCATATATGTCCTGTGTTGTACCATATCTATGCTGTATTATACAGTATCTGTCCTGTATTATACCATATCTGTCATTCAATATACCATATATGTGCTGTATTATCCCGTGTCTGTACTGTATTATACAGTATCTGTCCTGTATTGTACCATATATGTCCTGTATTATACCATATCTGTCTTGTATTATACAATGTTTGTCCTCTATTATATCATATCTGTCAGAGATTCAAGAGATTCAAGATTCAAGATTTTATTGTACGAATACCAGATATGGCAGAGTACAAGAGTAAATAAACTCAGTAGAACAGTAAAATACTGAAATGCAAAACAGAAGCATATGGTATCTATATACATGTGAACGTGAATATAGCTTTGGTAGAGAACAGTCACTCGCTATCATTTCTGTACCATTTCAGGAGTGTTGAACACACTGTATTAATTATTACTGGACTATCACGGCATGACATTATGAAAATATATTTATCAGCAGTTGTTAATTTCATGAAAGTCGGATATTCTCTTACCACATACTGAAATAGTACATATCGACTATCTGCAAATTTTTTGCAGGACATTACAAAATGCATTTCATCTTCAACAATATTACATGTATTACAAAGCCGTTGTTCGACAGGAGTAATAGGTCTAGTATGCCTTCCGGTCTCAATTGCTAGTCTGTGGTCGCTGAGACGTAATTTTGAGAAGAACTGTCGAGCTGGAGATTGTCTACACAATGATAGGTAGGGTTCAAACTCAATATTGGATTTGAACAATCTGTAAGTTCTCAACTTACTCCTGGGTCCATTTGATTGCGTATGGTCACGGAGCGATAGATCAAAACATGAATTCACATATGTATCTAATGATGTTTTAAGTGAGGAATAATGAATGTTATCTATGTCGGTTATATTTAATTTATCGCTTAGGAAATGTTTCAGTTTGTACAGCCAGCCAGTGTTCTTATCAGCTAGTAGCAATTGTTCCTGGAAGACATGGAAAGTCAGTCTGTCGTGATATTGCAAAATGTAGTTAAGGTATTTCACGGACCTCAGAGCGACATCGTAAAAGAGAGGGTTTAGGCCCAGCTCAGCTCGAATACCCCAATTGTGTGTTCCTCTGTTGACCTGAAGCAACCGCTTATGAAATCTGTTTTGAACTTGCTCAAATGGTATGGTGTCAATGTTTTTGTACTGCAGAGCGTCAACCCCCCAGACCTCAGAGGCGTACAATAATACAGGTTTAACTAGTGTTTGGTATAAATGGCATCCTGTTTTTATGGGTACGTGTTTATCAGTTAAATTATTAATCAACGAATACGAAGCACGTGATGCTTTCCGACTCAAATGTTCCATATTTTGCCGAAAGTGTCCCTGGAAAACACAACTCCTAAATACTGGTATTCGTTTGCTTGACTAATGTTAGTAGTACCAATATTCCACTTCTGGTTAGTATTTTG